>PVIH01000629.1:63700-108509 GCA_004025045.1 Sigmodon hispidus
ATTTATCAAAAAAAAAACAGTAAAAAGAATTTAAAATGCAGAAGAGTTAACAATAACTATACAGAGGATAAGAATCATAAGCATGGCTTATCAAGGGTAGAAATACAAATAAGATTGCTACACATATATTTTCTTTGTGTTCAGCTTTCCCTATATATCCTTATTCAAGGTCTCTTCCCCCTCCCAACACATCTGGTCAAAATGACCAGAGTAGATAACATTTTAGGCCGCATGTTTGCTGGAGACCCTGAGAACTATGGCGGTCTAAGGGTGTGAATGACACTTTCAGCTCCACCAAGAGATGAACACTCTGGAGGCCATGAAAGAGTAAAGAAGGTACTAATTTCTTCCTGTAGCCATCCCAGCACTGTGATCTAACTAAAGCCACCATTCCAGAGGGTGTAGTCTGGGGAGTCTTCAGCAGTTGAGAGGGCCTGCCGAGCCCATAGTCAGCTAAGTGAGGGCAGCAGACCCTCCTGCTATGCAAAGAAAGGAAGCTACCAAAGAAAGGAAGCTACCAAAGCTTCTGGCAGACACCCACACTTCTGCAGTACACACACTGCAAAGGCTTAGACTTCAGGGAAGACAAGAGTGAACAAGTTCAACTCACGGCCCCTGCATTCCATGCGCATTCCAGGCAGAGTGCAAATTTTGAGATCTCAAGAAGTCAGAATGGCTCATTATATTTTTTTTCTCCTGTGTCTTTTTCCTTACATGTTTAGTAGGATTTTTACATTATTTGATTTTCAGGATTTAAAATGTTTTTATTTGTTATTCCCTCATACATTCATCCAGTCTTCTTCACAGACCCCCATGTTTGCAACATTTCATTCATTCTTTTCTTTACTTGCAGTTTTCCTTATTGCCATCCCCCATGTTTCTAAGACTCTCTACAGTCACTTGTGTTCTGACTTTACCTTGTTGGGATTTATTTCTTTACTACTCTTGTTTGTATTTTTTGAATTCTCTTTATTAAAATTTATCTAATTTTGTTCTGGAGCTTGTTCTTTGCAAGAAATCTATTCCCTTTTTGTTTCTATTTTAATCTGTTGTTTTTTCCCCTCCCACACATTCTTCTCCATTCCTTTTTATTTTTAATTATTTAACCCTGTTCCCTTCCATTCCCCTTCTCATCTTCTTCCTGTATCTCATTCACTTACTGTTTTCAAACATTTTTAACATTAAACCCTAAACAATTTTAACTGCATAGCACATGCTACATTATTTTTGTTCTTTTCAGTCTCATGGTCATTGTTGATATATTAGTGAGCTGTTTCTCATTTTAGGTTTGCTTCTATAATCTTGTAGAGTTTAATGTTCTTTCTGCTGCAGTGTTTGGTTTTCTTCTCCCTAAGTGGTACTGTGGGTTGAGCTTCCAGAGCAGGCTATTCAATGAGAAATTTTCCTCCAATCCAGAGAGGATACCCAAACCAAAGGATACCCAGACTGCAGCACAGAAATGGAAGAACGTTATAAAGACAGGCAGCATTGCTCCTGTAAAAGTTTGTAACTCAATTACCGACTCAAAAAAGTACTGAAAAAGGTAAAATTCCAAATGAAGATTTCTTTTTTATTAAAAATTATCACTGACCTGAAAGAATTACAAATAAGCCCCTCAGCTCAATCTAAGACTTAGAGAGAATTAGAAAGATGGAGAAAGAAGTCTCCTGGGAGTTGTTGAGTGCTTCTTACTTAGTGTATGATCAAGTGAATGTCCTCTCTAAGTGAACTGATGCATTGCTTTGCAGCTGAAGGAAAGGAATTCCTAAGGATGGAAGGTGAGAATATTATGTCTTATCCTAGAAGGCCTGCCAAGGACTTGTGCATTGTTTTCAATGGGTTCCTTGGCTGTGAAGCTGCATATTAATAAGCACCCATCAATAGTGACTAGTGCAGTGACTAGTGAGGTATCAGTAGTGAGAAGACAGAGTTAATCATACCAAAGTTTTTTTTTTTTTTTCTGGGATCCTCCAATGCTACTGGACTTTGTCCAGAACCCAAACTTGCATTGGCCAAGGCCAGGTAGATAAACCTTTATATTGGCAAGACTATATACAAAGAACAGAGCTTATTAGATTGTACTTCAGCAAGATATTCTACAGTATAATTAGTGGATGTTCATTATTTCTTCAGTTATGTCTTTATATAGTAAAAGTGTTTATATGTTTATTTTTGCTTATAGTATTTCTTCATCAGTGACTATGACCTGATGGAAGAAGGCCTTCTAATTACTGAAGGGAAACATATCATACTTGATCAAATAAAAGCCAGTGCATGGCAACACTTAGAAGTAAAATCTTGTGAACATTTGTCATGGGTAGAAATCCCCTATAATTTCAAAGAGGAGTCACAGAGAACTTTCCCCATGGTACCCAGCAACACATGCATATGCAACAAGTCCTTTGGTGATTTCTGCTCTATAAAAAACAATTCTCTGGTACTTACACTATTTTATAAAATATGCTCAACATTAACAACAATAGAATTTGACCAATCAGTGCTTTTTAAACTTTTGTGTCTCAAGTGGATTTCAGCAGATAGGAATAGATGAAGGCAATTTTGTCACATGAACAGAAAGGAACTGGGCTTAATTTAATACTGGAGGAAAAATAGTGTTGAATGAGCACTAAGAACCTGAAGTAACTTTGTAATCACTGCTGTGTATTTAACTCATAGAGAAAGCTCATATTTACAAATGAGTACTTAAATGGTTAAATGCATGCATCTTGAGCAGCAAAATAACAGTTTGGACGCTGAACAAAATGTTATTTAGTGGGATTAAGATGCCACAATTAACCTTGATGTATGCGCATTAATGTGCATATGTGCTCATGAATGATTTGCCTCATTCCCTATGTTGTTCCACTTTTGACCAAAGGCAGATATTGTTGGAGAACAGATATATTTTGTAAAATCTCATTGGGAACATTTGAATTGGCAAATGAGTCAGTGCCCATCTGCAGTAAATCAAGATGTACATCTGACTAGGTTGGTGTTTTGTGCCAGTGCCTGGCTCAACATGTTCAGTTTTTAACTGAATTCTGTCAAAAATTTCAGTCAGATAACATTGTCACAGGCATTTTATACACCTTTATACACTTGTGTAAAGTGTTAATTGTGTGACTATGGATCATTGTTAAGAGCCATGGAGTCCTCAAGAATATGATTTTCACTTTTTGATTTTCTTTAAGCCCAAGCCCCCTACTTCCACCCTTTCCTCTATTTTCCTTCATTAGGGGATCAGTCATAGGATGGTGATACACCAATATAGGCTGAACTGTGCAAGGGAGCCTCTGTGAGCACTGCTTGCATGGCCTTGTTTGGCTTGTAACCTTACATGAAAGTCTAGTTTGTATAATTTACTTGATTACAAATTTCAGTAAAAACGAAGCAGAAAATTTGGTTGAGATATTGTAATGTTTATTTATTTATATATTTGGGGAGACATGTGTAAGCCAAAGCATAGGTCTAGGAGTCAGTGGACACCGTATAGGAATGGGTTCTTTCCTTCCATCATGCAGGAATTCAGTGATAGAATACAGACCACCAGGCTTAGTTGCAACTGTCTTTACCTGCTATTGCACCTAACCCATGTGAAAGCGATGTTCTAAAGAGTAGATGTAGGACAAGAGGAACTGAAATGGAAACTCAAGTCCTGTTAGAGTTCCTATGTAGGATGGGTCCCGAGCTGCCCACATTTAGGACAGTGAATCTGGGTCCTTATTCATAGATACCACTTTTCAATGGTTGCTGCTCGCCTCAGGGCGTGTAGAGACAAACAAACAAAACAACAACACTAATAATAATAATAATAATAATAATAATAATAATAAACCCTCTTGCCTTTTCATCCTTTCTGGAAAGTAGGCTGGGCAATTAGAGAGGCATGAATATGTAGAAGGGTAGCTGTTGCTGTCAGCATACACAGCTCCTTGATTCCTACAGGTGAACTCTGGTGGGACAAGGAAAGCAGAGCAAGCCACTGGCAAGGGCCACTCCACAGACATCTACTGAAGAGGAACTTGGGGCTCATTTCTTGTATTGTGTCTCCTGTGTTCTCTAGCTTATGCACTTCTGTCAGATGAAAAGGAAAAGTTGGAAATGTCAGCAATGCCTCACCCTGCTAATTTTATAGCATAGTGTGATGGTAGACAATTTTCAAAATTAGCTCATTTTGAACAATCTTTCTCACAATGTTGACAGCTGGAAATATGATCCTTTCAGAAATATGATTGGAATGCTAAGTAGATCTCTGTTGTCAGATTATCTATTTATTTTTATTGTTAGATTTTGCAAGTAGTCAACCTGGCTCTGAAAGTATTACCTGATCAAGTTCATGGAATGGCACAATCAGGAGTCCTAATGTTTTATTGAATATTACATTTTTTACACCTTTAAAATCACTATCTTAAATATATGCCATAATAATAATGCAAATGGCATATTATAATTATCATGTATTGCATATACATCAAGAAACTAAGAGGAGTTACTTGTCCGAGGTCTCAAGCATGGTAGAGGATGGCTTGTGCGAGATGTACAGAGTCTCTGACACTCTGAGCAGTCCCATCCCATCCCTCCCTCCCTCCTTCCCTCCCTCCCTCCTTCCCTCCCTCCATCCTTCCTTTCCTTTTTATCTCTCTAATGATTTTATTTGTTTATTTTACATCCCACTGCAGTTTTCCCTCCCCGCTCTCCTTCCAGTCCTTTCCCCCAACCCACTGATGTTCCCACCCCCAATCTACTACTTCTCTGTTTCTGTTTAGAAAAGGACAGGTTTCTGAAAAGTATCAATAAAACATGGTATATCAAGTTGCAGTAAGACTAAGCACCTCCCCATGTATTAAGACTGGGCAAGGAGAGCCAGTATGGAGAGCAGGCTCCCAAAAGCCAGTTAAAGAGTCAAAGACAGCCTCTGTTCCCACTCTTAGGAGTTCTGTGAGATGAACAAGCTACACAACTAACATATGTGTAAAGTGCCTAGGTCCCACGCAGGCTCCCTGGTTGTCCATTCAGTCTCTGTGAGGCCCTATGAGCCCAGGTTAGATTTTTTTTTTTTTTTGGTGATATTTTTTGACCCATCTAGCTTCTACAATCTTTTCTTTCCTTCTTCTGCAGGATTTCCAAAACTCAGCCTAATGTTTGCCTGTGGGTCTGCATCTGTTTCCATCAGTTGATGGATGAAGCCTTTCTGATGACAATTGGACTAGGTACCAGTCTGATCACAGGAGATGGCAATCCACTATTGCTAGGAATCTTAGCTGCAGGTCATTCTTCCTGGGACATTGCTTCGTGCCATGTTTTTAGCTGACCCCAAAATGTGTCTCTTTTTCTAATAGTCTCTTCCAGTGCTCTCTTCCTCTGCTCACTTCCCCAACCTGATCACTTATGTTACCATCCCCATCTGCCCCCACTCCACTCACAAACTTTATTTCCCCTCCAAGATCCTGGTATTCCTCATGAACCCTCCTTGTTACCTAGGCTCTCTGAATGTGTGAATTGTAGCTTGGTTATCCTTTACTTTACAGCTAATATCCACTTATGAGTGAGTACATGCCATGTTTGTATTTCTCGGACTGGGTACCTCAATCAGGATGACTTTTTTCTAGTTCCTTTCCAGTGGAGGGATGAATAAAGCAAATGTGATACATTTACACAGTGGAGTATTTATCTCATCTTCTCTTGTGTTCATCCTCACTCTGATCTCCAGGATGCAGCTAGACTAACCCAGCCCCACTCCCATTCCCCAAAACTGTTCTATGACTGAACTAAGATTCTAAGGTTCACAGACTGAAGAATGGGGGAAAGATGTCAGTGTTTGTTCTAAATCCTCTTACTTTACACTTCTTCTACTTAATGCATTCTCCATGCCTTATGCTAAATGATATCCTAAATGCACAACTCAGGCCACAGTGCCCCCCCCAACCCTTTAACGGAGTACTTATTGTGCAAAATGCATGTTTGGGTTTACTCAGCTGTAGAGTGTACATTTTTACCTGCTCTTGCCTCTCTACCCACAACTTTCAGTTCCAGATGCTTGTCTGTCCTGTTTCAGGTGCACCCCCAGCTGTTTTCTTACCTCACGGTCTGGGTCTGGCCGCTTCCCACTTTTCTCCTGGAGTCCTTTCCTTGGTAGTTCCTTGTTACCTTGCAGGTTCAGTCCCAGCTTCGCCTCACTAGAGCCTGCAGCCCCGCCCCCTCGGTCACCCCACTTTTCTCATCCTGTCCCCTCTGTTTACTTCATACCCTACGTGGCAACATGAGTATTTACCTCCTTTATGGTTGAGATTACTTGTGCACTTGTCTTCCCACCTATGAAACTACTCTCTGACTATAAAAGATGTACATATCCTTCTTTCTCTGCTGACACCCAAGGGCCTAGAAGGCCCTGGCGTACATCAACAGCTAGTAGATAGTTGATGGGTTAAGGGACAAATATAGTTATGCCTAAGCGATTAAAAAATTGATTAGAAATTAAATAACCTTTTCTTAACTTAGAATTTATAATATTTAAATTAAGAAATTTGTGTGATTTTATCTAATTGCAGATTCATTGGGTGTAATATTTTTAGCCAAAAATATTTTGCTTTTAAATAATTTTTACATTTTTTTCTTTTGAGGAGAAGGCCAAGAGTTGTTTTCAGAGAAAAATGTGCGTGTGTTTACAGGTTGCCATCTCTTAGCTGTCTGACTTTAGATGCTAAGACACAGGGCCTTAGGAATACCCTTTTATCCACTCTACCCACCTGATTTTTCCTTGTAGGGACCAGAGAAGGAGAATGTAGAGGCTGGTGGTAGAAGATGAAAGAATGCCTCAATAGTGATGCTAACACCTTTATGGAATGTTTGACCCTGGCATCAAGGGGGTCAAAGGGTTACAGAATTAGCAGTGGACAGTTAGAGAAACGCACTTAAAAATTGGTGAATACATGAGCAGTCACACCACTGGAATGTCTTATAAAATGTTCAAGCCAAGAAAGAGCTAATTCTGTTCAGTTCACCTCCTAAATCTATGCTTGGAAATTACCAAGATATAGTGAGCACATTTCTCACAAAAATCTCTATTTTAAATAGGAAGCCTTGTGAACCAAAACATTATTTTTCTTTTAGAGAATTTAGGAGTGTAAGTTTTATTTTTGTACCAGACACAACAAATTGTCATAAAGATATGAGTTTCATTGTTTTCCAGGCTGGTTGGCAGGAGGGAGAGGCAGTCCTTGGAGGGACACCTGGGGTATCATCACAGCTGTAGCCAGTTTCTGGCCAGAATCAAATCTGCTGCACATGGCAAGATCAGGGTGAGGGTTAGTTTGCAGTTTCTTGTCAGTCTTTCACATATCACAGAGAATTAAGAGTTTACTTCAGTTATCTGTAATATTATATGAATATTCACAGTCATCTTAGATGACATTATGGCAATCATGGCACAGCCATATTTTGTTATTTTCCACGAAACCATTGTATACTTTTAAGAATCCCAAATTACTAAGAATAAAATTCTAAAATAAAAGGAGTGAGACCACACCTGTATCCTGCCTTTGTTTGCATTCAAGACATTCTCAAATTTGTCATGTCTTTGAACTCAGTTATGTTTATTACCCCAGATGGATTTTTACCACATGAGCAATTAATCTAATTGGAGACCATGAAGTGTTTATGTCAAGGCACTAGGCAGCAGAAGCTTCATTGGGATGACTTTGCAGGCAGCACACACATTTCACTGTGTGCTTCTATCCTAACCCTTAGCTGTCCTTCCCTTTCTATTTTTATATTAAATAGAAGGAAATTCAGCTAGGTACTCAGAAATGGGCAGTTTCTCTTAAGATGTGGAATATTTCTAATTTCTATACTTTTCCTTCAAGTGGAATGGCCTTGGGAGCACAATTACTTTCGAGCTTGAGAGGCGTAAAAAGGCAAATTCTGCCAGGCCCTGATAGAAATGCTTTGCTGGCTTTTCTAGAACCAACATGGTGGGTGACAAAAGACAGTGGATGTTGCTGGGTCAGGTGAAGTTGTGGCCATAAACCCCTTTTTACCTATTTTGAGCTCCTGTGTGAGAAAATTCTATGTCAAGGTATATTAACATTACCTATCTGGACCCTTAAACAGCCTGGTAACATACAGCTTTTTTAAGTTTTCTAATCACACTCTCCATTCTGGAGGCTTGGTATAAACAATTGGGATAATCTCTGAAGAGCGGGTGGTATATTCATCTGTGCATTCTTTCCTCACATTGTAGTTTTCTGTATGAAATGGCCTACTGACTATCTATAATTAGTCCCATATTATTCAGCCAATCAATATGTATGGGCAGGGGATGCCTTCTTTCATGTGGTAAATGTATTCCACAGAACATGACCATTGAAAATTGAAAGTCATAGGACATCTTAATTATAGTCAACACCAAAATAATAAGCCTGAGGTAAATCCTTGCTAGATTTGTATATCACAAAGTTCTAAATAAGGTGTTATTTTATTCAGTTTGTAGTTGTGTGCATTCTATGTGAGAACAGAGTTTTTATTTCTGCTTTTCATGTGTATATGTGTGGTATGCATGTGTGTATTATGTAAGTTCACATGAGTATGCATACGTGTGTGTACAGGCCTGAGGCTCAAGTCAGAAATCTTGATCAATCACCATTTACTTTTCTTTCTTTCTTTCTTTCTTTCTTTCTTTCTTTCTTTCTTTCCTTCCTTCCTTCCTTCCTTCCTTCCTTCCTTCCTTCCTTTCTTCCTTCCAGCTCGTTCTCAAACTAGGCACTTGCTGCTTTGGCTAGTCTTCCTAGCCAACTTGCTCTGGACACACAGACACACACACACACACACACACAGACACACACACACTGCTGTTTCTGGCTGGAATCACAGGCAAGCATCTGTGCCCAGTAGGCATTGATGTGGGTTGTGGGGATCCCAAGGCACATTGTTGTGTAGCAAATACTTTAAATACTGATTCATCTTCTCAGACACAAGACTATATGTCTTTAAAGGCAAGCACATACATATTAGTTTGCAATGCTGACATGTTTTTAAAAGTGTCCTGTTAGTGTTAGTAATTGCTGTGATAAAACACCATGACCAAAGCAACTTGGGGAAGAAAGGGTTTATTTGGCTTACACTTCCACATCACTGTTCATCAATGATGAAAATCGGCAGAAACTCAAATAGGACAGAAACCTGAAGGCAGAAGCAAACACAGAGGCCACAGAGGAGTGCTGCTTACTGGGTTGCTCCGGCGGTTTGCTCAGCCTGCTTTTATATAGAACCCAGGACAATCAACCCATGGATGGCCCCACCCACCATGGTGTCAGCCTTTCCAAATCCATCACTGATTAAGACAATGCCCTATAGGATTGCCTGAAGCCCATTTTTATGAAGGTTTATTGAGTGGAATCCCAACCTCTCTCTCCCCAACAGTCCTCCCTCAAAGCCTGACAAACAGTGCCCCCACTCTCCACCCCTTGCCGCTTTTCCAGTGGTCAACCAGGATTGCTTTGCTCTGTACCCATTAAACCTGGACTTTTTCTAATTTGGTCTAATTTGGATTATTGAACCATCAGAGAGGCTTGTAGAGTTTCACAAACCCTATCGAAGGTATATCTTTTAAATTGAGGCTCCCTCCTATCAGATGACTGTAGCTTGTGTCAAGTTGACAGAAAACTGGAATGTTACATGTAACATTCTCTCATGCCACCCAGCACGTTCTTTTGGTATGAATTTCTCTTCTCCAAGATATTCCTTCGACTTTCTCTATCACACATGCTTTTACCTCAGGTTATAAAACAGCTTGTCAGGGACATTTTATTCAACCACTTGTACAGTCCTCTCCCTCTTAATTGTTTTTCTACTACCACTTACAATCACAAAGCATATTAAGTACTGACTGGCCATCTTTCTTGTACTCCATTTTATAAACCAGGCATTGAAATTTGCTCATGGTTACCACTGCAGATGAACACCTTGAGCAATGTATACTGTATGTATTATGTCATAAATGCATGAACAAAAAGACAAGTTCCTGAGGGGTACCATTATCTACTTTCATTTTCCCTTTATTAAATCCATTTAATAAATGGATTTATTAAGTCGATTTAGAAGTGTTGGTCCCATGTCATATGGTCTATCAAATTACTCAAGTGTCAAATGTTTTGGAAAAAAATTATCAAAAGGGTCTTTAAATCACATGGTTTTGAGACTTACCTGTTTCCTCAGAGCTTTGTCTGATAGCAAAATACTTCTCTGGGTTGGCTCTGGAATATGGTCAATAGCCCAGTGACACTCCACTGGAGAATACTGGCATTCCCTTCACCAGTCAGCATTGATTGCAAATAACTTCTTGGCTAGGGAATGGACCTTGTGTCCACTTCCCTTTCTCAGTGCTGAGATTTTGTCTGGTTTGAACAGGATGTGTGCATGCTCTTATAGTCTCTGTGAATACATGTGTATATCAGTCCTGTTGTGTCTGAGAAATTCTGTTTTCTTGGAGTTCACCCACCACCTCTGGCTCATACTATCTTTTTGCTTATTCACCAAATAGCTTCATGAGCCTTGAGTAGAAGTTTGATAAAGATACTCCATTTTAGGACTGAGTATTCCAAAATTTCTATATATCCACATAATCTAGTTGTATATATCTTTGTTAATTACCATCTATTGTAAGAAGAAACATCTCTAATGAGAGTTTAAGAATTCTATACGCTATAGGTATAGAAATATGTCAGTAGCAAAATTTTATTGCCATGTTCATTTAGCAGAATAATAAGAGAATTTTATTGCCATGTTCATTGGGCAGAATAATAGTATTAGATTTCCCTCTGACCTCATGGACACTTTAGAAGTGTTGGGCCCATCTCATAGATTAGGCCTTAAATACAATCAAAAGAGGTTGGTTTCTCCCATAATATTTGTATCACTGTTGCACAAGTATATCTTACAGACAGGTGGTTGTTGTAGACCTCATAATTACTTTTCTTTTCCAGTACCAAGATCACCAGCTTAATTTCTTCATGTTCAATAACATATGCAACTTGTATCTTTAGTAATAGGGTATTACCATCAGGGTATAGAGCATAACCAATAGCCTGTGAAGACTGAGGGGTTGTTAATAGTTAGCAATAGCCTGTTATGCTGGGGGAGGGTGACTATGAAAACCCTTTTGGCCAATAACTCAATAAGATGTAACCCATTCATGGGAGGCTTTACTTGATGGCATAAGATGCCTAGTTGGTTCATTTTCTCCCCATTACATGGTGATTCTGTTTAAATTACACACACACACACACACACACACACACACACACACACACACACACACACTAGAAAGTTTCTAAAGTAGGTTTCCATATGACTTTCTAAAGGTCTTCAGTATTAGTTTTCCCTCCCTATATTCCCCCTTTATTCTTCTTCCCATGTCCCTCCCAAGTTAATTCTCTTATCCTAGATTCCCATTTATCCTTTCATAGTGCTCTATTCTATTTCCCCCTTTCTTAGAAGATTTCCCTACACCTTGCTGATTACTTACTAGCTACTCAACCTCTGTAACTATTTGGATTGAAATACTCATTACCAAAACTTAAAAAGATAGCATCTACATATAAGTGAAAACATATAATATTTGTCTAGTTTGAGTCTGGTTTGGCTCACTAGGGATTGTTATTTCCAGCTCCATAAATTTTCTTAAAATTTAATAATTTATTTTTCTCAACAGTTGAATGATATTCCATTGTGTAAATGTAACACATTTTCATTATTCATTCATCAGTTGATGGACTTGTAGGGTATTGCCAAATTCTGGCTATTGTTAATGGAGCACCAATAAACATGTATGAACAAGTATTTCTATATTAAGATATAGATTCCTTCTTATATATGCCCAAGAGTAGAATATCTGGATCTTATGGTGAGTAAGTTTTCAGATTTTTGAGGAACTGATTTTCACAGGAGCTGTACAAGTTTGCATTCCTACTAGCCATAAGTGAGTGTTCCCCTTTCCCCATATTCTCCCTATCATGTGCCATCATTTGTTTTATTGATCTTCTGACTGGTGTAAGATAAAAATCTCAAAGTTGTTTTAATTTGCGTTTACCTGATACCTATGGATGGTAAACATTATTAAGTGTTTCTCATTCATTTGAGTTTCATTTCTTGAGAACTCTCTTTCTAGTTCTCCATTTTATTTATTTTGTGTGTGTGTGTGTGTTCAGGTTGTTTGTATTTATTTATTTATTCATTAATTTGTTTATTTTTGTACTTTATATAGTCTGAGTACTAACAATCTATTAGTAATATAACTTATAAATATTTTTCTCCATTTGTTTCTCTGCTTGAGTGATGATGTTTGCTATACAGAATCTATTTAATTTTATGAGATCTTATTTATTGATTATCTTACTGCCTTTGCTGTCAGAAACCTGTTCAGAAAATCCTTTCTTGCCCCAGAGAATTCAAGCCTATTCTCTAACTTCTCTTCTGTAAGAATCAAGAATTCTGTAAGAATCAAGAATTCTGTCTTGTCTTATGTTGAGGTCCTTGATCCAATAGTTAAATCTGTGTTAGGTGATAGATGTCCATGGGTGTGTTTTCACCCTTTAACAGCCAATATGACTGGGACCACACATTGAATACACTATCTTTTCTCCACTTTGTAGTTTTAGCTTCTTTGTCAAAAATAAGATATCTGTATGTGTGTGGAATTATGTATGCATTTTTTATTCTTTAATATGTTTATTTCCATGCTAATAAAATGCTGCTTTTATTATTATAGCTCTGTAATTCAACTTGAAATTTTGGATGGTAATAGTTTCAGTAGTTCTTTTATTATCTAGAATTGTTTTAGATATCATTTTTTCCTCTTTCTCTGTGCTACATATATCAAAAAATTTATCCATTTATTTTAGAATTTCTGGTTTGTTAGAAAGTAGATGTTTTAAGTGTACCTTACGATGCTCTAAATTTCTCTAGTATATATTGTATGTCCTCTGTCCTCTTTTTCATCTCTAATTTCACTAATTTGAATTTTCTTTCTTCATTTTATTGTTTAATTTGGCTATAACTTTTTAATCTTGTTGTTTCCTCAAAGAACCAACTGTTTATTTCATTGATTCTTTGTATTTTGCTTTTATCCAATTCTATTTTTTTATTTTAGCTGAGTTTATTTCTTCCCATATACTCATTTTTAGTAGTAACTTCCTCTTGTTTTACTAGAGTTTAGTTAGTAACATGGATTTCTTTATTTTTGTTTTAATATAGGCATATATGCTATGAACAGATCTCAAAGGATTGCTTTCATTGTGTTTCACAACTTTGACTATGTTGTGTTTTTATTTTTATTCAGTTTTAAAACATTTGAATTTTTTAATTAAATTAAAAAGCAAAAAATTTAAAGAATTTGCTTTTTGATTTCTGTTTTAATCCACTTTTTTCTTCAGTATAAGTTGTTCAGCTTCCATGATTTTATATACTCTATCATTTATATTGCTGATAATATCCACCTCTAGTCCATGTTGGTCAGATAAAATGCAGGTGTTATTTCAATTTTTTTGTATCTGTTTATCCTTGCTTTGTGTCCTAATATGTGACCAATTTTGTAGAAAGTTCTGTGGGATGCTGAGAAGAAATTACATTAGTGTTTGGGTAGAATGTTCTGTGGATGTCTGTTATGTTCATTTGATTTATGGCATTATTTAACTCTAGTGTTTCTCTATTTAATTTTTATTTGAATGACCTGTCTATTGGTGAATGTTAGGTACTGAAGTTACCCACTATCATTGTGTGAAAGTCAATATGTGATTTTTAGTTGTAATAGTGCTTCTCTTATGAACTTGAGTACCCTTGTGTTTGGTATGTAATATTAGAATTGTAATATCATGTTGGTGCAACTTTAATGAGTATATAGAAACCTCCTTATGTCTTTTGATTAGTTTTGGTGTGGAGTCTGTTTTATCAGATATTAAAATAGCTATACCTGCTTGCTTCTTGGTTCCATTTGCTTGGGAGCCCTTCCTTTTAACCTAAGGTTATGACTAAGAGGTGTGTTTCTTGGATATAGAAAACAGATATATCTTGTTATCTAATTCGATCTGTAATTCTATATCTTTTATTGAGGAGCTAAGGCCATTAATAGTTAGAGTTCTTAATAAGCAGTGTTTATAAATTTCTGTTATTTGATGTTGTGATTGTGGTGGTGTGGTCCCTGCCCCCTCTTTTGACTAATTGTTCTGAGATTATTTATTCTTTTGTCTTCTTTTGAGTGTAGTTAAACTTCTTTTCAGACTGAAGTTTTCCTTCTAGCAACTTCTGTAGTACTTGATGGGCAGACAGATATTGCTTAAATTTGTTGTTATAATAATGAAAATCTTTTCTTCATTAATTGTGATTGATAGTTTTACTCATCTGTGATCTCTTAGAATTTGCAGAACAGAGGTTCAGTCCTGTTTCGCTTTTAGAGTTTCCATTGAAAAGTCAGTTTTTATTTTAATAGGCTGCTTTTACAAGTGAGTTTTGATGTTTGGGGTGTTGCCTAGTGCAGATACCTGGTCTTGTCTTTGTTGGGTGCATATTCTTTTTGTTGCTGCTGTCTACAACAAATTTGGGTCCTAGCCCAATGTGATGAGTATAGGGTCCCTGGTAGTTAGCTATTTTGTAGGTAGGTGGGGAGTCTCAAAGGACTGAAGATGGGCCAGAAGGAAAGGCTAAAGGAGGTTTCCATGGAGAACTAGGGGAATCATGGCTCTGTACCAACGGTCCCTGGTAAATGAGAGTAGGTTATGAAGAGGCATTCCTTCTGGTAGGCCACAGTAGGACTAAGAGAAAGTGTAGAGTGGGTAGAATGAAGTAAATTATGTAGTTTTAAAACTTCAAGATCAAAACCAATTTAGAAATTCAGTAAAATGAATGATGAGCCTAGGAAATGACAATGGAGGATTCCAGGGTTTCGTGACTTTTTCAGTGTTGCTGTATAAATTAACATTGTTCATAAGAAAACATTAAGAAAAGTAATCTATAGTTCAGTAAATTTTATGTACACATCAGCATTTCTAAACTATCTTCTGCAGTCTGGAGGTTTGGAGATGCCAGACAGATGTTGTAGACTCTGGGTAGAGCTGCAGGTTTGTGTGCGCTCCAACCTCTATTCAGCACCTTCTGTCTTTGGTTGCCTTAGGCTCATCTTCCTCCTATGTGTTTCTACAGGTCAAACTGACACATGATGGTCATGCTTACTGTGCACAGGATAGCCTTCAGGCATCGTGAAATGCAGCCCTTCCTTACATTACTAAGGTGGGACTTGGAGAAACCTATTTTGTTAACAAAAGAATTCTGGGAGCTGGAGAGATGTCTCAGTGGTCAAGAGCACTGTTTTCTCTTTCAGAGGTCCTGAGTTCAGTTCCCAGCAACCACATTGTGGCTCACAGCCACCTATAATGGGATCTGATGCCCTCTTCTAGCATGAAAGTCAGTAGAGCAATCATAGACATAAAATAAATAAATCTTAAAAAACAAACAAAAATCACAAAGAATTCTGTAACCATTTTCTTTTAAGTTTCTCTATGTATTTTGTACTGAAAGCAGAAAGTGTAGCTTATTGAAGTTCTTATTCTTTTCCTCATAATTTCTTTTAATTCACTGATCTATAAATGAAGAAAAGCCTAGCAATTTACAAGTATATATATTTGTCAAAACTTGGCAAATGAATGCTTAGTATTTATGATTTTTCCCTACAAAATGGAAGTAAACACTGAACTCTTAATAACTACATCCATGAGGAAATATTTACAAGAAAATTTTCAATGTCTGAAAATCACTTTGTCATCAAAACTAATGAAAAATTATCAGTAGATAACAAAAAGGAAAAGAAAAAATAAAAACATAGTAAAATAGCAGTAGTGGAATCCAGGGGAAGGTTCATAGAGTTTTGTACCGTGATTTTTTTAATGTTTCTGTATAAATTAATATTGTTCATAATTCAACATTAGGGGAAATAATCTATCATTAATATGAATGATTTTTATACTGTTTCTACTCTTAGAAATTTTTCTTTTTCAAATTAAATGTTAGTTTTTAAATAATGAACTAATGAAACAGGAAATGACTGCAAATCTTATAGTGTACTCTTTTAAAATGAATTTTAAGGGAGTCTTTTATATTAAAATAACCAAGCATAATTTGGAAATGTAATTATGGGATATTTTCATTCTTCTGTAGAAAAATTGTCCTTTTTGAACCTCATTTTATCTTCCTACACCTATTTTCACATGACTGATACATCTCAGATAATATGTTCTTACTCCTTCAGATTCCATATTCTTTCCTGTTGTAGGTAGAGAATAAACTGATTTTAGCTGATATAATTTCATGTTATTAGTTGAAGATGTTTAGGATTCAATGCGTAATTCATAGTTAATTTTTATAAAAATTGACATTTTGGCATAATTCAAATATGTAGTCTTCTCTTACAGTCTCTTCCAAATGTTAGAAACCATTGGTTTGCAGTAATAAATAGATTGTAGGACTCATAAATAAGTCTTTCTTTTTTCCAAGACAGAGTTTCTCTTTGTAGCCTTGGCCATCCTGGAACTCACTTTGTAGATCAAAATGGCCTTTAATTCACAGAGATCCATGGGTCTCTGCATTCCTGTAGTGAATGGCTTTGCCATGGGCTCCCAGGAAGCACTTTACCCATCTATCTCCAAGCTGTTGACCTTTTTAATACAGATGTGTGTCTTTGGTGAAAACTTAGGCATGTTAATGGACACAGCCTGGCTATAAAGTCTTCAAGAAAAACTGACAGCTCTATTTTGGAAAGGAAATTGACCCATGCTGGTCTTTGATAGACTCACCATTTCTGATGGAGCATCTCCAGTGATGCTGAGGAAATGGTGTGATGCCCAGGACTCAGAAGGCAAGAACATTTTTTCCCAGTCACTCTGAGATAACTTTAATCATTTAAATATATTCTATTATTACATTAAAGGCTATTTTCAATGCAGTATAGCATACCCTTGAAACACATGCCACTTTCTGTGTAGCGTAGCAATTAAAGAAAATTATGGACTTTGTTTCTTATCATTTGATAGGATTTCTCTTCTTTATGAAAGGACATGCGTCTTTGCAACCAAACTGACTCTTACTGAAATTAATTCTCTACACTACAAACATTTCCATTTGTTAAAATTTATTAGCACTACCTAAATGAATCATTTCAACTAATATTCACTAAGCATGTCTCAAGCTGGCTTCTGGGAACAGAGACACAAACTAGACGTATTTCCCATTCTCAAAGGAGCTCCCCGCTCTTGTAAAATTCTGTCTCAAATGAAAACAGTAGACATTTAAGTGAAGGGATGTTTGAAGTAAAATAAATATACTCTAACTTCTGATAACTCTTGATGCCATTATGAAGCTTATAAATATACCCAGCTAAATATTACTAAGTAGCTAAACTAAATATTTTCTAGAATATTTTCATTCACCATGAGTACTTTGTATTTGAGCCATTTTAATTTTAGTTTTATGGTGGTAGAATATTATAAAAGAATGAGCAAGAGTGTTTTAATTTTACATGTTCTCACTTGTTGTCATTATTTAAATACCTAGTGATCTAGGTCTCTGCAACTTTCTTAAATCTCCCATTTGCCAATTTGTCTAGATGTAAGGTATAGCAATATATGTATGTGTGACAATTAAAATTGTAAATTGTAATAGGCAACAGGTGAAAGCCTCAAGTTCTTATGAGAGGACCCCAACAAGTAATGAGTGTTGTTAATGCCTGTTGTCACGTTTCTGGTGACTTCTCTGTGCAGCCTAATTGAAGACATTAGATAAAGAAAATAAGCAAAGAGAACACTAGCTGCAGCTTGATGCTGTGGGGAGCTGTGAGGGACTGTGGGACATCCAGTTCAAGGTTATCCTGGCCTCAGGGTAGAGGATTTGGGTGTTATCCGTCAACTGTCACTCATTATCTGAGGGATGCTGTCAGGGATACTTGGTTCTTTCACATTTACAGTTTCACATGTATAGGTCTTGCACAGATAGAGGATTTCTGGCAAAGGAATGCAGATGATCACAGCTGGAAGTAAGCCAGAAGTCCTGAAAGTGGCAGAGCTGAGTACTCATTCTTATCTGCTGATGTGACTAGAGAAGAATGCTCTTGATCAAGATGAGGTCACTCTTTCCTCACACTTTAATGTAAGCTTCTGTCTTTGAATGACAGTGTTCAGTATTTTCTTTTGTTTAAGAGTGAATCATTAAAATAAAAGTGATTTCTGGAGAAATTTCTTGGATAACAGGCACTGCATACTATCTACACACTAAATTTACACAACATGCTTGAAGTTATTGTTGTCTATTACATTATTTAATTGTAATTTTGAATATAACAAGTAGAATAGTTTGCAAATTGTTGTTTGTTTTTGGGCTCTGGGAAGTCAGGACTTGTTACCCTATACTTATCTCCTAAAAAATTATATACATGTCAGCCAGAAACTATGTCTGAGGTGACATAGCCATTGCAATCTGAGGTTCCTTTAATACTTACTCAACTTCCAGTGAGAAGAATAAACAGTCCCACCACACCCTGGAATGGCCAGAGGAGATATTCTACCAACTTTCAATTTAATTATGGGATGTGGTTTCTAGACACACATCTGTCTAGATCTACTTTGTATACTTTGTTTTGTTTATAATTAAATTATAGTAATTAAGCAACTATGCAGGTCATTAGTAATAATTTATGAAGCTTAAGATGATGTGTTACATAACTTCTAAATGTTTTGTTGTTAAAGTTCCCTTTTGAGAAGTGGTAGCTGCTAGAAAATATTATTAATTTGAAGGTGTGTATGAAAGAGATAAGGTTATCTAGATAACTGTTATCTCTGGAAAACACTGAAAGCATCTTAGGATGTCTTAGAAACTCCACAGCTGCAGCCATCATTTACATATGTGGACATAAGAATGTCTGTGTCCATATACATATGTCTCATTTTAGTCACAATTTGCTCACAACATCAAGATCAAAAGGCAAACACCACTGTTCTTTTCAAATTCAGAAATTTGCTTTATAATTTTAATTTTGAAGACTGGGAAATTATTAGAACTATAATATTTTGAAACTAATATTAGAAGATGCTACTTGTTAAGCTACTAACACTATATATAATTAAGGCCAATAAAGGAGATTCCTCAATTACTATTCAAAACATGGGGTGTTTTGGACTATACTATAAAAATTGGGAACCACTGCAATATGTGAAAAGGCTATTGCAGATGGCAATATGAAATAAACATTATCACTTTTTTACATTGATAGCACTATTTTTTTTCTTTTGTTTCTATATGAACAAAGTCACTCATACTCTTTATCCATGTATATCCTTGTTCAAGCTTCCTTCCCCCTCCCACCCCCTCCAGTCACTCTCTCTTCTCCACATCTCCCCATCTCCTTCCCAGCAAGGGCAGCAGGTCCCAAGGTCCCAATATGGCTTAGTTCAGCATCCACTCCTGGCATATCCACTTTCCTCACCCCAATATCAAAACTGGGTCAAGTGTTCCTCTGGAGGGAGTGGGAGCCAAGGTGTCAGTGGAGGGAGTGGGAGCCAAGGTGTCAGTCCAAGGTCTTTCAGATTCCAAGTTGTTCAGTGTTTGTGGTCTGCAGCTTGGACATGCTTTGCTTTTTGATAGCACTAATTGTTAAGGGCAGCTGTCTTAGCAAGTATGTGCTAACTATAGAAAGAAGCACAATGCTGACTAATGGGTATCTTAGCTAGATAGAGGAATTTGGAGATGGCTAAGAGGCTAATTATCTTGCAAACCTCTTTTTCAATATTAACTATAAGATGGATAATACTGTCCTACTCTGCATAAATAGTATCTTAGCTGATTCAAAGAAAGACACGTGACTGAACACTGGGCATTTGGGGAACATGTTTAAGACTGAGAGCTGAAAAGGAGGTTACAACATGCCATCTTTCTTTCCTGCCCTTTCTTCTGTCCTACAGGGAGTGAATGATGCTACGAAGAAAGGTTTCTTGAATAACTAGAGATCATTTCAGTTGGATAACTCTTGGCAACAGAGTAAATTAATGACTTAGATTTCCTCTACCTGAGGGGTGAGGGAGCTAGAGGACATGAATTTTCCATCTATTAGGACATTTTATAGGTGAAGCTGAGAACAGTGGCCAGGGAAAGCTCTGTAGAAAGAGATGCAGGGTCTGGATTCTGGACTAGTGAGTTTCCATAGTGAGGAAGACTGGCCACACTGCCCTAATCCCATCCCTTCTGGTGACTGTGATGGATAGGAAATCACACACTTATTTCTCCATGCAGCCACTCAGAGAATGAGCTACAGTCATGTTTTGAGATAATAGAAAAAATATCTTATCATAGTTTTTCATGTGCTCTTTAATGTCTTTTTAATTTTTTATAGTCTTGACAAAATTGTTAAGCAGTATTTATTTTCAATAAATAATCTATATATTTATTTTAAAATTAAAACATAAAGATGTTTTGTAAATTTTTTATCATTTATACATAAGTGATATTTTTGCACATAGATCTTTCTTTAAAATTGCTTAATATCATTTTTTTAGTAATTTTGTATAACTTTTTTTAAACTGGAGTTATTGTGCAAGGAATATTTTTAACTGATTAAAAATTATTTTTAAGGCAGCTTCCTCTTTAAAGGTCAAAGAGAGATGATTTAATCAGAGGCCACATTGAGAAAGCAAATAGAGGCATCTGATGGGTCCAGGTTTGTCATTTTGATACTAAATGAGCTTTAAATTAAATAGGAAGATATTAAAGCAGAGGACAAGAGTTTTGCATGATTCCACAGCCTTGGTGAGGACATCCCCTGGTTGTTGTTTTAATTTTGGTCTTACAAGATAGCCCAAAAATTTCCTGTTGATCTAGGGGGCAGACTGGTTCTCATGACATAATTGTTCTAGCTCCATGGTACAACCTTGCCATTCTGGATAATTGCTCTCTCTTAAAGGGTGGTCCTATTTTGTTGTCTTGTTGTAGAAGTTTAGAGTTCATGATGGCAGATTGAAAGAATGGCAGCAAGAACATCTGAGAACTCCATCTCAAGCCTCAAGCAGAAGGCAAAGAGAGCTGAAGGCAGTTTTGAATTAAGGTCCACAGTCCTTGATAATGAAGTATGATACTGTTTTTCATTCACTTAACACACGTTTGTCTCATGTCAGTCACTGTGCCGGGTGGTAAGGATACACAAAGGAAATCATATCATAACTCTTGGGATATTCAATGTGAAAATCATTTAGATGCAACTTTGTGACATTTCATTACTTTATAACCCAAAGTAGTGTAAATATCTGACACATTCAGTCTTTTTCACATCAGTTGCTGCTTTAATGCTGAGAATTCAGTTAGCTTAGCCTCACCTCTAGTTTGGCATACCTTTTCCTTTCTAGTCCATTTTCTGATGACGTAATAATATACCTGAGGCTGAGTACTTTAAAGACAAGCAATTTCTTAGCAAATCATTTGGGAGATTTTTTGGAGCACGTTACAAGCATCTATTCAGCTCTTGTGGCTCTGCCACAATATGGCAGAGAAGGGAAGTGACTTTGTGTAGTAGAGACTGCTCACATGATAAGGTCTTTCTATAGACCATGACAGTTTAAGAACTGTCTCATACTGCTCTGTCAAAGGCTCCTATGTACTGTCTCATACTTTGATAAAGGAGATACTCAAGTTAGATGGAAAAATTTTTTTACTCCATTCCAATTATTAATACATTTGAATGAGTAATTTTGTGATAATGTGGTATTCGTACAAGTCTCAAATGTTTTGCCAATCTTTTTGTTCAGTTTCACTGTAAATCATTACAGAAAACATGAAAATTAAAATTTGATTATCCTACTAGTAATATAATAATGCCATGATTTGGTTTTTTAATACAGTAAAGACTTGTATAGTATAAACTAAGTTAGTATATTATGACTAATTCCATTAGTAATTTCTAATATTTATTTAAATAATAATACTGAATTATTACAGTTATAGCAGTAAGTGTTCTTTTCACTGTGATGCAGGAATGTGAAATCAATTGCCTTCTTTGTAACTGCATTACACATAAACCTCAGTGGGGGGAGGGTTCTCTATACCTCACAATTTCTTCATCCGTAAGAAACATTAAGCTGATAGTGTATTTGTGTTTATGTTAGATGGCCGAGGGCACTGAATGATAAGAGATAATCAGTTTCTGAATCATTATTATTACCTCCTACAAAAATAACTTACATGAAAAGATAGCTTTCCTGTGCAAATTTTGTAGTGAGTTACCATTGAGACATAGTGTGAACTTAAAATATTTTGTAAAAGAATATGTGATAATAAAATTGTAAATTTATTCAGATTATGAAATATTAAAAAGGCAGTTGGATAGTCTGTTGTTTAAATTTTAATTATATTCTATTTTGAATGAAGTTTTTCTGAGCTGTTTTCCAATTTCTGTTATAAAGTTGGCTGTGGTTTTTACAACATTCTTTTGATGACTGTACATGCATTGGTAGATCTGGAGTTGAAGATAAAAGTTCACTTGCACCTTTTTTTTCTGAATGAACCATTCAGTTTATTTCAGGATAACTCTGAATAGATATTGAATCTATAAATCTAATGAAAGTGAACTTCTCCTGTCCTTGCCACTAATAAATGCATATGATTTTCATCTTATCTTTTAAAAAAATAATGGCTCTTCTCAGAGATGTCAGACAGTATGACTGACACTCTAACACAATAGAACAACATGTAATCTTTTTTTTTTCCTGGGCTATTTTCTCAAAACTAGTTCATTTCTCATTCATTTACATCTCAGTGGATGTTTGGGTCCTCCTATTTTTAGGCTGTCTAACTTTTTTTTTTAAAAAAATCTTTATAATAAAATGAAGTGTAAAATATTCATATGCTCTGAATGAAGGTGGGAATGAGTAGAGTTGTAATGAAAGACAATTCTTCCCTAGGAAAGTGGTAACTCTGTTCGCCAGATATGCTTAGCCATGGTACTGTGGGATGTGTAATAGGAGAAATGCCATTGGTGTGGCCTTAGGATTCCAAATCTTGCTGTGTCCCAGAATCAAGAATGGCTTACAAATCTATTGAACCAGAGTTTGGAGTCCTAGGCATGGTACTGTTCATCTGTACAAGCATCATGAGGTTGTGATCTAGCTCAATCTAAAGTAAGGCATCAGGACATCTTCCTTTGACTTTAGTTTCCTGCCCATCATAGAGGGCAATTGATTATCCAGGGTTGTAATCCCTAGGCTTTTCTGTCAGTGTAAGTTGGCCATCTGTGTAACTCTGCTCTTAAATGTGTCATATGCCAGGGTATGACAGCAGTTCTACTCTTCCTATATCCCATCCTTTTCTGCTTAATATTTGCTAGCTATTATTTTGGGATTCCAGCTTTCCCACATCATTCTGCTTTGCCAGGTTTTTTCTTCATCTCTCAAAGCCAGTGTTTCTCTTACTTCACAACTTGCCCATGAATCATTCACTATTTTGTAATTCTACTTGTTTTTAGACCTTTTATTTGATTGTCCTTAAATGAAGTCAGTTCTGACTGTTGGCACAGCCCTTGACTTGCAAGGGTGTGGCCAGGCTACCTGAGAAATGCTTGGCAAGTATCAGTGAAGTAGTGCTATATTACTCCTCTGTTGTAAGAGGTTTCCCAGCCCATTTGGGCCAGAAGTTCAGACCTGGGCCGCATTGGCTTTTGTTCCCCAAAGAAATGAATTATATACTTATGTTAATTTTATACTGTTTGGTCCA
Source organism: Sigmodon hispidus (assembly GCA_004025045.1). Taxonomy (NCBI): domain Eukaryota; kingdom Metazoa; phylum Chordata; class Mammalia; order Rodentia; family Cricetidae; genus Sigmodon; species Sigmodon hispidus. The sequence goes on from PVIH01000629.1 coordinate 87,485, forward strand.
TGTCTTAAGCACATTACTAGCTAGTACTTTCATCTGAATTCAACCCATTTCTTGTCCTATCTGCCACGTGGCCCACCCTGTGGCTCACCTGGATTTCTTACATGTCTCTTCTTTGGAGGTCAGATGGAGACTGGCTAACTCCACCCTACTTCTACCTGTCTGTCCTCTGATTCTCCACCCACTTCTATGGCGCTCCACATAGGCCAAACCAGTTCCTTTATTTTCAGAATACAGAGAATATTCCCACCACAACCCTCTAACTGGGACTCTGAGCTCCAGACCACTAAATAATTTTCCAGGGCTGTGGAACTCAACTCCAGTGGGCCATGACTGAAAATGACTTAATACTTATTGCATTGGACATTGTATAAAATAGACTTATGTTTGAGTGTACCCGAATGGCCTAAAAATCCAAAGAAGAAGAACTTATTTCGGTACTTTTGTTATAAAGTCTATTTAACTCCAAACACACCTCAGTTACTGGAAAGCACTGGATAAAGGGAAGACAAGTGGCGTAACTGTTGTTGGGATTCTACTCCTTTTTGTAAGAGACAAAATGTGAGTTAGTCTTTCCTGTCTGAGCATGTAGTATTAAAATACTTTTTAGAGAAAGATATACAAGATTAAAGCAGAAATTCTTAAGATTTGCCCTGTAATTTATTTTTAGTAAAAAAAAAAAAAAAAGAATACTTGAGATCTGATAATGATTTATCACACTGGTTAGAATTTTTGTATTTATTCAAATTAAGTGCATGTAAGTCTTTTGAGACACAGGTTATTTATTAAGTTTCCCCTCATGCTTTTAGGACAGATGCATCCCTAGAAAATGTGACATGGTATTCTGCCTTTGAAGTTAGCATTGGGAGAGCCCTAATACAAACCAACCCTGGTGCTCTGAGGTTCTGAGCTCCAGCTACACTGCTTTGTCAGTGTAATGTGCAGTTATTTACCATTTCTGAGTTGCTATGAGAGACACCCTGCATACTTTCATTAGTTCTTGAGGAGAATCAGGAATCTTTATGTCATTGACAACAAAACATATTCTTAGGTACTTAGTGACTTATCTGAAGTGTAACCGAGATTCTCATTTAGAGTCTATATACTGGGGACTATATGTTTCCACAGAGGCACTTCCAGACAGTGTCTGAGACAGTGTTCCTTATTGCTCTAAGTTACCAGAGAGATGACTTAAAATGCATAGATCTTTTCTCTTATATACAGAACTGCAGATGTATTGTTATGTGGCTTCCTCCATGATGCAAAGGCCCAATAAAATCTCTGTGTGCTCTGCCTCCCTTTATTAGGGCATTTTCTCCTCCATGATTATCCAGTGTGAGTATGCAATGAGTTAGGACTGTGGGTGGAAGTTGCAGCAATTAGTTTTGCCTCAGGTAGAATGCTGACATCAGTGGTATTGAGATTAAAATCTTCTACTCAGCTGTTGTTTGAATATTCTGTTGTGTTCTCAGCCAACTCTTTTAACTAATTGGAGTGACTTAACCATGTAATTATTTTCAAATGTTTACAATTATTGTAGATAAATATAAATGGTTGTTTGCCTGCGTACAAAACACAAAAGGAGTAATTTAGTACTATTGCCAAAATAGTTGAACCTTTCTAAATTATTACTGGGTGGAAATAAAATATATTAGTGGAATTCAAGGGGAACAAATGGTCATTTTCAATTCTAAAATTAAATATTAGTTTCAATTGCACCAGAATAGAACAATAGAATTTCTCCCAGATCTTTCTCCTTATAAATAAAATCTCCATATACCACAACAAACTGAAGAAGTCTCTGAAAACTGGAAGGAGAAGGGAGCTGCTTAGGGTTCCTAACAGATGGAGAGCTGCACAGCAGTGACTTCCATTGATTTTCTTATTATTCTTCATGTATTTGGAGTGAGGTACTGCAGCAGGGTCTCACTCAGAGTTGCCAATGGACACACAAGAACAAATACTCTGAGAGATCCTTGTAGCCTGGCTCATGAAGACAGGAAGTCTAACAACAGCAAATGTCTGACAGTATCTTCTAAGCATCACTGGACAATTTTTGCCTTATGACTCCAGGATGTCAATAGCACTAACAAGAGCATGATCATTTGGCCTTAGATGCTGATACTACTGGACAGCAAAAAAGAAAAAAAACTTAACACATATGTGGTATTAGTAGAGCAAATATTAGAAACAGTGTACAAAACAGTGGGCTTCACAATGCTGTAAGTTAGGGCATAACCTAAAAAATTCTTTAAATAACCAAATAAAAAAATAGAACTCATAAAAAGAGAGTGAGTTACAAAATGATACACTTTGTTATATATCAGCAAATTACTACAAGTATAAATAGCCTATGGATATGTAATGGATCTAGAATATTCTGGGATTTAAAAAATTGGAATTCCACTGTTTTCCAACTTCAAAACTCTATATAAGGTTCATTCCAGATGTATCATATACCCAACTAAAAGAATTATAATATAAATATTAACCAAGAATACCCTTATAATGTTTTTTTGTTTGTTTGTTTGTTTGTTTTTTTGTCACTGATTCTTTGATCAGGTTTTTATTCAAATAGGCTGTCTCTATTTGCCCTATGGAATGAAACAGATTTTCATAGTTTATGCAGCGGGCTTTTTCTCTTCTGTAGCTTTCTTCTCTGCTGGTTTCTTGGTAGCTGCAGCCCTTTTTCCTGCAGCCTTCTTCAGCTTCTTGCCATCTACAGGCTTCTTTCCTTTCTTACCCTCTGCAGGCTTCTTGCCTGCAGGCCCCTTCTCGGCTGCACTCTTCTCGGGTTTGGCTGCCAATGCTGCTGCTGCTGCTTCCAGTTTGTTCCCTCGGAGTTTGTGATTTCTGGCCTGGCGAAGAATGGTATTCCTGCGCATCATCTTTGTGTAAGGGTTCAGTTTCAACATGATTCTCAGGTTCTTCAGTGGATTCTTCTTCAAGACTTTATGATGAATCTTCTTGTGTGGTGCTCTGAGGGCTCTTTGGATCTCTGGGCTTTTCAAGATTCTGCTAAGGTCTGTGTTCATCATCTTGTGCATGGGAAGGTTATAGTTACTCTTGAGGGAAGCAGCCTTCTGCCAAGTGCCATACAACTCATCTAACTTCCGTAAAGCACCTTCAGTCCAAATGCAGAAACGCCCCACATGCCCACCAGGAGCAAGCTTCAAAATGTTCAGCTTGCTTACATTAAGGAGAGTAATACCAGGGATGTTTCTGAAGGCATTGATGATACCATTATCTTCATTGTAGATGATGCAGGGTTCTTTGCGCTGAATACGTCGTCGGTTTCTCATTTTGCCCTTGCCAGCTCTCATTCTCTGAGAGGCATAGACCTTTTTGATGTCATTCCAAGCTTTAAGTTTCTTAAGCAGCTGAACAGCCTCCTTGGTTTTCTTGTAGCCTTCAACCTTATCTTCAACCACCAAAGAGAGTTCAGGAACTTCCTCTATACGATGACCTTTAGACATCACCAAAGCTGGTAAGGCTGAGGCAGCCAGGGCAGAACAGACCCTAACCCTAACCCTAAGTTGTAACCTTGCTAATTCTCGAGACCTAGGTGGAAAAAACAGTATGATTCTTAACAAAGAAAACAGATGTGTCGGGGAGGCCACATGTTTGCACCAACCAAAACCTGGCGTCGTTGGCACCGCAGAGTGAACACAACCCAAAAACGATATGCCATCTGTTCTACCCTTATAATCTTATATTAACAAATGAGTTCTTAGTTACACATTATACCAAAAACAAATGAAAAAAATATTGAGCTTATGTTTCTCAAATCACATGACAAAGAACACAGAAGATAAGTAACAGAGAGGGGGAAATGCTTTAAAATCACACATGTGATAAGGGAGAGGAGCAATAACGTGTTCTTTGGGGTCACAACTAAAAGACAATAACTTGGTGCTTAAATATGCAAAACATCTGAGCAGGTATTTCTCTAACCAAGCTACTCAGATGGCTAAGAATGTCTGGCAAGTACTGAGTGTCATTCATCAGACAAACATAGAGCAAAACCACAGCAACATGTCACTTTCTCCAGCCAGGGTATCTGTTATCGAAATGACAGGTCATATCATCTGCTATCTATGAAATAAGAAAATACAACCTCAATACATGATTATGAAGAACACAAAATGCTACATTCACCTAAGAATGTTTTGTAGTAGTTATCATATTGTTAGTCATAGGATTATCATGTGAACCTAGTAATTATGTTCCCATATATGAATGGGAGGGGTAAAAACATGCATTCACATAAACCTTGTGTTTGTACACAAATATCACCATTATTTCTATCAGTATTCAAACTGAAACAATGAATTGTACATTGACAGATGAACAAATATAGTCATAAAATGGAAAATTACCCATCTGTAAAAGTGCATGACTCACTGCTGCAACAGGAATCAATGTTGAAAATCTTGTGCTGTATGTTTTTTAAAAACTAGTCATAAAATAATGCATATTATGTGATTCTTTTTATGTGAAATATCTATAATAGACAAATATAGAGTCAGTAAGCAAATTACTGGTTGCCTAGGGCTGACAAGGTGCTGTGGAAGAAAAATGGCGACTGAATACTAATGGGTATGTCTTTCTAGGGAAAGATGAATATGTTCAAACATCGATTGTGGTGATGGTTGAACAAGTTGTGAATATACAAAATCCACTGAAATGTGTACTTTAAATGGGCCAATTTATTGTGTGTGAATCAATAAAGCAACTAAAATATAAAAGGTCTAAATGTCCCAATTAAAAAATTCTGACATACTGGGTAAAAATGTGCTGTGATGGTTTGCTGCCTATATAAATTCCTTTCAGATATAGTACAAGTAGTCTGGAAGCATAAATATAGATAAGGTTGTATGTTGCAAACAGTGATTTTCAAAAGTGTGTTTGTTGATATGATAAATCTTATTTAAGGTAAAATTAGTAAAGACAGTGTATTGTAGAGAGGTTCAAAGATCAGCTCACCAGAAAGTCATCAGTGTAAAGAGAGTGTACTTTTTGAACAATAGCACTTCAAAGTACAATGAAGCAAAATGTAATATTTTTTAAATAATTTTTTTAAACACTTTTATTTATTTACTTATTTGCCTTGGTGTTTGCCTGGAACTGGAACTACAGACAGTTGTTAGCTGCCATGTGGGTGCTAGGAATTGAACCTGGGTCCTCTGGAAGAGCAGACGGCGCTCTTAACCGCTGAGCCATCTCTCCAGCCCCCAAAATGTAATTTATACCTCTCAATTTTAGTATTTAGATATTTGGATCTATAACTGCCTTTGATTACATCATAAGCTGAAACCTGTTTGTCTATATTAACTCTAATCCATCGAAGAACTACCACTGTCTTTTTACCTTTAAAACACAGGACTGTATTAGCTATTGAATTGTGCACATGTTTATATCATAGCAACAGCTTATAATTCTATAATCATAGAACTTAAAAGTGATCACTTTTCAAGCTCCTTTTATGATGTGCAGAGATTCACAAATGCAGAATCAATTGCATTCTATGAAAAAACTGATATATTTTTCTTGATTTTAATACTATATTTATATTTCAAAGCAATATTTTTGTTAGTGAATATGAAACAAAAGGGCCTCTTTCCAAAAAAAAGTATCATCTTTAGAAATGAAAAAAAAAACCAGTATATTTGGGAAGAATAGATCACATCAGGAGTATTCACACAGCAGTGTTAGACTTGCCAGCTCTCTCCCTGATCCTTACGAGTATAAAATGTTGAACTTTTAACTTGCCCTAAAGAACACTGATGCACTAATATGTTTATCAGCTTTTTTTTCTAGATGAACTAGATCATATACAGAGTTATTTAGTCAAATAATTTTACTTCATGTAACTAATTTCAGCTATCAGGTGCTGTCATACACTGCTCATTGTAATTCTGGTTGTTTCAAGACTCAGCCAGAGAAGAGGTTCATAATGGAAAAGGAGAAAACCCATGTACACACAAGGATCCTTCTACTTCATTGCTTTCTTTGTTATCTAATAGTGGCTGATTAGCTCTTTGCTGAGAAATCCTCTTCATAACATTATACACTCAGCTCCCTGGGACATGACTTGTCCACTTCAAGGATTGCCTCAGCCCTTTGCCTGCATAATGAAAACATCATTCCCTTTATACTTTCTACCTTTGTTATTAACTGATGTTTTTGTATGTTTTATAGTCATAATTCCCCCACACAAATTTTCTTTAAAATAAAAATATTTTATGAATGATGTTTGAAATTTTTATGATAAATTCTTTTTTAAAAATAGTTAACTGGTATGAATTCTAAAGATATGAATCTGAGAGTTTGGGAATGCTCAAAGAACCACTCAAAGCTGAACTTTGAAATTTCTTCTGCATTTATTCACAGGTTATTTTTTTGTGATGTTGGGGTGGGATGAGTGATGACCTCTTAAATGTAAAATAATCTGAGTGACACATATATTTACATATATCATTTAAGCATTGCAGCTCTAGTTCTTAATAATTAATATTTTACCTCTGTGCTTTGACTAGCAAAACATTTCTTGAAGAAGAGGGATAAGACCCTTGTTCTACAAACACTTATACAAAACACGTTGTTAGGATTTTGTTAAGTTTAACTGGATTGGAAGCATAGTGACTTCGCAGAAGCTGCTAGACAGAAGCGAGTGTTTAGTAAACAGTTGATTTTGTGTGTTTGGCTAGCTAATATTAAAGTTCACAGACAGAGAGATAAGGGATGTTGTATGATAGGATAAAACCGGATCTTTAGACTATTCAGTCACGACTTCTATTCCTTAGTCTCTAGCCAACGTTATACAAGTCATGCAGTGCTTCCCACAGGAAGAACACATGATCCAGAGGAATGGAAACAGGAAAAAAAATAAAAATGTCACTACTTATTTTATAGTGATTATAAGAGTTTTGTTATTTTAAACACCAGCTACTCTATGTTTGGATACCACAAATAGCACCCTTCTGAAATGGCTTTTTTGAAAATACTGTTCTGCAATGATTATGTTTCCTGCAGTAGGTAAGTGTCTCCGAGTTGCTCATATTGTCCCATCCTATGCTATTGCCCACTCTAGGAAATGTTAATTGATTTGTAGTCAATGTCAACACTTACTACTAATTCCACAGTCATTGATTTCAAAGGCTCATATAACAGCAAATAGACTAATAAATATATCAAAATTTAATTTGCTTTCTTCTTACCTCTAATTGTCTTTGTATAAATAGTTTTTATTTAAAATTTAACCTTATTAACCTATGAGGAACATCAGAAACTATTTTCAAAGAGCAAAGTGTCCATTTAGTGTAATAGGAGCAATGGAATGATAACAGATGGGCAGTCAGATTCCAGTGAAGGGTCATTGCTTTATGGCAATGCTGGTAATGAAGACAAGAATAAAGTTGAATGATGCTTATACTCTGAGCATCTTATAATGTAGCACTTAGACATGCAGGGTGAATGTGTAGCAGCATACAGCATGAAACATCTCTGTCTTTTGCTATAACTCCTATTTGACTTATGTATAATGAATTGCATGCTTAAAGCAAAGATATTGTTTAAAATAATTTCATGAGTTGACTTTGATATTTGTGACCTTATTAGAAGCTGTAATTTCACATTTTTTCAAATGTCTTGACCTTTGAGAAAGATTAGTTTTCTCATAGATTTCCTTATGATTATGTACAAGAAACTTGAAAGCATTGGTAAATATTTTGAAATACTTGCTAAGAATCTATGAGCATACTTAATGCATTTTATCATCATGGAATTATTAAGTTTTAAGCAGAAATATTGAACACTGTGTTAGATTTCAGGTGCCAGTATGGAAACTATACTACTATACTATTGGTTTCTCCAGAGTGTTTCAGTGTTTCTTAGATTTCTCATTTACTTTTCTAGTCAGGAGGAAATAGCATAAATGTTGATATTATTATCATTATCCCAGTTTATTGCACTTCAGGCTCTAGCTGTAAATATCATGATGATGAGGAAGAAATACTGTAGTATGTTCAGCACATGAAACACTTCACATGGTTTGCTTGTAAATGGCACATAAAAAGTACCATTCAATAAAGAGAAGTATACTGTGAGAAAGATGACTTCTCATGCACCCCTATGCCATAGTTTCAACTGTATTCTTCATGTTCTAAACAAGTTACAGAAAGCTAAAACCATGTAAGACACATAGTGAGAAAATACTCTAATGAGAATTGCCATTCTCAGTGAGATAAGAAAATAAATCAGGAAGAACGGCTGGACGTTTTAAAAAATTTTGACTCCAGCAGTCCTTCACTGCAATTTCCTGACTTAACAGGAAGCATGTTACACTGGTGCCATCTGGACATGCTGAAAAGCAACCTCAGCCTCTGATGAGGGGAAGCACAATGATTAGATAGAGGTTTTGGCAGAACATCCCATTTTTAGTGTCTAGGGATTTTAGATGTAAAACCAATGTCATGATTTGGAAACATCTGCTCTTTTCATGATCTTCTCTACATGGAACAAAATTAGGAAATGGGATATCCTCAAGCATCACTTTGGTGTAGTGATAACATTTTTTTTTTTTTTTACATTTTGTCAGACTATGTAAACAGAACAGTATCTTTACTGAATCCCATGGCACTATGCATGGAACTCTGTTTTTATTTGCTTGTACATTCACCTTCTTTGAGGTGAGTGATTTTATACTGGGAAGACATAAAAAAAAACCCAAAAAACACTAAACCAAAGTAAAACAAGACAGTAACATTCCCTAGGCAGCACACCAAGGTAAGAGTAGTGAACTGTTGGGCATAGTGTTTCTGCTTGAAATCTGTATTGAATTACTTTTGGGTGCATGCCCCTGGTGGGTTTAAAAAGAAGTTAGAATTTCATTAAACCCTACCCTAGATTCCAACCTGGGTGTTTTCAAAGAGAATGTGTCTGTTTCCTCCAACAGGGTTGTCATGGCTTCTTGGGTCATTTCTATCCACTCTGACTCATCTTCCACAGACCAGGAAATTGTAGGAAATAGTCTTTCTCTGGATGAAGCTGCTTATCACAGTTTCTCAGTCCCCCTCACAGGGATTATTTCGATTTTTTTGTGTGTGTGTTCTTTCCCCTTGCTTTGAATGAAACTTTGGAAAAGTTGGTACAGTCCACATTGTTCTGATTAATTCTGTGTTTAGTGAGTCCTGAGCCTGCCTCATTTTTCCTGGCTCAGAGGACCCTTGAATGCCAGTGATGTCTTAGATTGAATCAGATTGAGTGGTGGGCCTTTTACCTTGCATGTAAAGGACAGAATTCTATCTCATTCTGTTCTTCCTACTCAGTGTTCTATATGTGTTTTCTAGTAGTCAGTCCCCCAGGTAGTCCCCTCCTCCTCTGTTTGAACAGCAGGATGATGCCGTGAAGCTGGGACACATGAGTACTTTCAATGGAATAAATACCATACAAGCTTCTAGAAAGCAAACACACTTAAAGCAAATATAACAGCTTTTCATGGAGAGTGGCCCTCCAAAGGGATTCTCTGTTCGATCTAGGATAAATTCATGTTTCAATGAGGTTAAAACAGCAGGGACCACTACACATAAACCAGAGCAGCTAACACTGAAAAACACTGATAGGACCAAATGCTGGTAAGAATGCACAGAGGTGGCTAGTCAGATGACTTAGCCATGGAAGCCACTTGCTGCCAAGCCTGAAGACCTGAGTTCAGCCCACAGGTCCCAGGTAATGAAAGGAAAGAACCAATTCTTGCAAATTGTTTTTTGATTTCCATAGACAAATTGTAGCATGAGCATGCATGTGTAAATGCTCTATTTTTCAGTAAATAATAAATAAATGAATTTAATAAAGAATGTGGGGAACTTGAGCTTTATAAAAATTAGAATGCTTGTTAAAGAAGTTTGGCAGTTTTTTTAATTAAACTTTTCTCCCAAGATGGTTGTAGATTGATATGGAGGTATAAATTATAATGTCTAATTTCTATTACAAATTTACTTAACTTCCAACAATAGCACTATTTTATAGAACTACTTATAGAGAGCATAATATGAGTATTTTGATTTCTATTTAGACTCTTTCTTTATTTGCAAACATGTTTTCTTCCCCAAACTCTTGTGTAGCAGGTGGGCTCCCACCAGCAATCTCAGTACTTGAAAGAGTCAGAGACTCGTGTTCACACACAAACCAAACCCAAATAAATAACAATAATAAGCTCAAGTACAGTATGTCTGCTAGGGTTTCGACACTGACATTGAAGAAGGAAGAAAATGCACATTTCTAAAAGTATCTTTCATGTTTCTTTTTTTACAGTCACAATTTTTATTTTCATCTACCTCACCTCATCCTTAAAGTTCATGTTTTTTTTGAAATAATAATAATAATGAAATAATACACAATTTGCCAGTGTGATTGACTGTCCTCTCAGCACAGTGCTCTGGAGACTCTGTTTGCTTTATATATCAATAACTGGTGGCATTACATGGCTGAGCAGTATTATATGGTGGGGTAGGACCTGTTTCAACTTTCATCCACAAAAGGGCCTCTAGGCTTTTTCTAGTTTGGGACTCTTGTTAATGAGAATACTCTGCATATTCTAGTTGTGTTAGATATTGTGTTAACATAGGTATTTCTCTGAGTTAGGTACGCAGGAGCACAACTGCAGGAAGGAGGTGCGATGGTTGCATAATTACTTTTTCAGAAATGGAAGGGATGTTTATCAGTGTAACTATGACATTTCACATTCTACTCAGCAGTACATATCAGTGCCTGTGTGGAGGATCTCTGCATCCTCAGCAGCAGAGAACCTTATTTTAGTCCTGTTTTCCTAATGGCTAATGATTTAAAGAGCTGTCATCAGTCTGTCCTCCTCTGTGAAGTGTTTCTCATCACCTTCTGCCATTTTGCAATTAAACTGATTTTTTTTCTTTTTGCTGTGTAATTTTGAGAGTTTCAACTCTTAGTCCCTTATTGGTATGAAGCTTAAAAATGTTATCTCATGGTTGATAGGTTGTGTTTACATCCTTTCAACTGAGTGTTCCACAGAAAATTATTGTAAGCTTTTATAAGTCCCATTTTTCTTTCTCATCCCATGGATTCTATAGCACCTATATGCATACTGATCATTCCTAGGTATCTACAGGGTTTTTTTTTTTTCAGACTTTTACTTTTATGTCTATGGTTCATTTTGAGTTAACTTTTGGACAGGATGTAAAGCTCAGGCTGAGGCTCATTTTCTGCACACAGAAGTCCAAGCCTACCAGAGCTATTGTTTGAGAAGTTCAACTTCTCTTGATTTATTGCTTTGGCTGTTTTATGAGTCTGCTTTGATATATTTTTGTGGGTTATTTTTACATTCCTCATTCTTCCTGTTTCATTGAGATTATATATTCATTTCTCTACCACAACCACAGTCTTATTTAAAATATGTATGTGTGTACATATAATGTGTACATATACTTATTCACTCTCTGTATTGCTAGTGGCAAGGGATAAACCACATTGTAAATTACAGTTATAATTTACACTAACCAACTAATATTATCATTCTGTCAGTTTGGGCAGAAAACAATTTCTTGTTTTTGTTGCATCTAAGTCTCCTCCTTAACTTACAGTATAATTATCTTAAATATTTGCCATCTATACCTTTATATTCACATTAGGTAGGGTTTCAATTTTGGTTTCAACCATAACAGGTCACTTTGAAGACTCCAGAGGAGAGAGAATGCCTACGCTGTCTTCCGATGTGATGTTTCCTTCTGTCATTGTTGCTCGTCTGTTAGAGAACTTCCTTCAGTCACCCTTCTGGTGACAAAGTCTGTTAGTTTGTGCAGATCTGAAGATGTCTTGATGTTTTCTTAATTCCCAAAGACTGTTTTCACTAATTTTATGATTCCAGGGTGACAGTTCTTTCTGAACTTCGACATATTGGGTCACTTCTAGCTTCCATGGTTAAAAGAGATAACACAAGGTGACTGGAATAGCTTCTCCAGAGTTATTAGTTGCCTGCAGTCCTTTGTCTAGTGTGGGACCCCATGAGAACTTCTCCTTCCATGTCAGCATGTCTATTGATGTTGCCATTGTTCAGGTCTTATTTATGTAGCCCTTTCTTTCTGAAATATGCAACCTCACAGTAGGTTTCCTGGTATTCTGACTTTTACAAGCTTTCCACCCTGTTCCAGGATGTTCCCTGAGCTTTGCTGCAGATGTATCCACTGGAGCTGGGCACCCCAATGTCTTCAGATATTTGCATTATGTCCTTATGTGTTTTTTTTTTGTAATGGTCTTCATTTGCTGTAGACTATCGCCTTTGATGACAGAGGATTTTCATTAATTTTCACATAGTTAATTCTGCTGTGTTTGATATAGTTATTCCTGGTTTGTCCTGTGTAGGGCTGTTCAGCCTTGTGAATCTGTACATCTGAGTCTTCACACTGGGAAATTCTCAGGCCTTCATTCTTTCACTGCTCTTTAGGTCCGGGCTTCTTCCTCTATGTCTTTTAGGGTTCAGATGTCAGGGACAGGTCAATATGACAGTACAGATTTTCTACAGTTTATGTTTTGATCTTCAACTTGGCCAATTTCTATATTTTGTTTTTCAGTTTACTGGTTCTTTCCCCAGACCTTTCACTTTACTACTGAATACAGTCATCAAGTTTTGAGTTTTTTTGATTTCTGTGTTGCAGATCTAATTTTTCTTTATTGTTTTATAATTATTTAATTTCTTTTCTGGAATGTTCTATTTTTCTTTAGTTTTGAATGCATTTACAAATGCACATTAAATCATATTATTGTGGCTATTTTAAAGCTTTTTAATGATAATTTTAACATCTTTGCTATTTTTGAGTTGTATGCTAACCTCAACAATTTATTGATTGTTCCTTTCATTCAGTTTGATATATTTCTTATTCTAGATATTATGAGTGATATTTTTTAAAGCCTGGACACTTTTATTTTGTTATGAGGCTTGAAATCTTATTTACTTTTTTAGCTGGATTCTCCTGACTTTTAGCCTAGAGGCAGAAAGCCCAGGTTTGTCTCTGACTTTTCTAGAGTTACTGCCTATTAGAAATATAAGCCAGTATACCTTGTTCAGCCATTGAGCATATCAGAGCCTTGGAATCCTTGTTTGTTTTGGGTAGGAGAGAGTAAAATTTTTGGCTCCCTGTTGGTCTCTACTGATAACATATACAAAAAGAAGTACTTCTCTTTTTTTGACAGCTGTACCCAAATAATTTTGATGGGTAAATTCTAAAAAGAAGAAAGAAAGGAAGGAAGGAAGAAAAGAGAAAAAGAAAGACATGCATTGTTTATGCTTCTCTCTAAACTCTAGTGATTGGACACCGGCTTTTACTGTTAAAATCTTCATTAGATACTTAACTCTGTCTATATCTCTGGACAGAGCCCAACTATTTGAATTCTTTCTGTCAAATACTTGAAGTACATCACCTACTTCCTGACAGGACCCTGATGCCAATTTGTTTGTTTAAATAAGATCAATTAAACTGGTAATGAATGATGTCTTGGCATCAATGTTTGTAACTCATGGTAAACAAAGGTTTACTTACCTAATGCTCAAAAAAGTTCTCACAAAATTTGCTAAGAGAACATTGGCCAAAATAAAAATTGGCAAAAGGCATAATAATCAACTTGTCACTGAAGAGAAACTTCAACTGACTCATAAACATGTGGAAATATGCTTCTGTGTTGGTAGTTAGATACATGCAAATTAAAACAAGGAGGTACATGTTTTCCTCTGGGATCAGATTCTCTTTTAGGACTGAATAATTTCCATGTTGCTGAGAGTTATGGAGGGAACAATTCTTAGTTTATATCCCCATCCAAGATTTTTTTTTTTTTTTTTTTTTTTTTTTTTTTTTTTTTTTTTTTTTTTTTTTTTTTTTTTTTTTTTTTTTTTTTTTTTTTTTTTTTTTTTTTTTTTAGAGAAAGATGCTCTGCTCAAGGTTATAGCATTTCCCTGTAGATTACCTGCAAGCAGTGACTTCTAGGATGAGAAACAGAAGTTCAGTCCTCTTGCTGCTGGCTGAGGAAATCTGAATGGCTACTTTCCAAAGAATTTAGTCCACAGCCTAGCAGAAACACTCAGCTTATATGAGTCTGAGGAACACAGGGACTCTAATAGTGTGAATTATAGCAATCTATTTTGGAAACTAATCCCAGATAATATCTTAAAAAAGAAAGCATGTCTTTAAGTTTAATAATCCTAAATTTTAAACTATGCCCTTTTAGAGTTAAAAACATTAAAACATTCACTTTTAAATATGATATTTATAAATGATATGTATTATAATTTTGCTTGTTGACATAAATAAAACTAGCTTTAGTGTCTATATACAGGTGAAAAAACTTATCAAGAGAAGAATGATATATTTATGTTGATATATTGCAAATTACATACATATAATTATAATTATATTTAAAATAATGACCAAAATCTATATTGAGTGGTACATAGAAGGTATAAATGTCACTAATATAATGTGACATGCAAATAAAAAGGAAAGGCAGATATTTATAAATGCAGATGTGTGGGCATGCATGAGGCCTATCTTAGCTATTAAATATCAGTAACACCAGTGAAGATCATCAGATATCAGGGAAGAACATGTTTTATTGAATTTGTGTTTCATCCAGAGTATGGTAGCATGACCCTACTTGTTACTTCTAGTGATGATCATTTTGATTGTTTGGGTGTTCTTATTAGTGAGTGACTGTGCTACCATGGTTACTAATTATTTAGATTTCTATTATTGCCATAAAGCATATTGTGAGTTGACTAATCATTTTTGAAAGTCTGTTTGTATAGAAACAACAAGAAGTCAATACACTGCATTGACATTCATTTTATGCCAGAAAGTTGGATGGAAAAGAAATCTACTCTATTTGTATAACAAGTACGAACAAGTTATAATTATGATCAGCATTCCTAATTATTTTAAGTTTCTTTGGACTTACTTCTCATTTATATAAGAAGATAAGAGTTATTCAAAAGTATAGGCTTTTGAGGTCCTAAATCATATATTCAGATGTTCCATAGCCTCAAACTTTGGCAATGCCTTTGAAAATCTTGCTGTCTGTATCAGAAGTGCATTAAGACAAGTGGCACCTTTGAAGGGCTTTGAGCTCATTGGAAAATAAACACATTTCTATGTTACTTCTGTGTGTTTTAGTTTACTTCAAGAAAATGTAACAGTGAGCTAAAGGAGTATATTGATATACTTTATGAAGAAATACACATGTGTGTAAGAAGTGAATCAAGTCAGCTTGTTCATTTGTATTTGATTGGATCTGACACTGTAGAAGGGCAAAGGTTCTCAATCACTACTTCTTTCCAAGTAGGGCTCCTCATTGCATGACATAGCGATTTGTTGCCTTTGTGTGGATGGATTCAGACAAACCTTGCATCATTTAGCTTTGGTGCCTTTGACAGTACCTTTTAGTATCCCTCTCATTGTTCTGTTTTGGGGTCATTGCAAGGCATTCTGGAAGACTTTGTGGTTTAGAGAGCAAGAGAGGCTGTCGTCTAATTTGTTGCAATTGTTTTCTTACTCAAATAGTTTAATTTACCCTAAATATGTTCAGCAGCTTAGAAAAGAAGTGTTTGTTCAGACATGAAATCTTTATAATTGGAGAAAACAATCATAAGGTTTTGTGGTATATAAGCCTTAGTGAACTTTCTAATTTAGTTAATCTTAAAATAACATTGGTTTAGTTGTTTTGGAGTGGAGCATTGAAACATGCTGGCTTAAAAATCTATTTTTGCCCCCTGAGTAGCATGTTTTTAAGGTAAGAGGCATTTTATACTCTTAAATTTCTTCCTAAACAGCTATCCCAACTAATGCTGGAGAGAATGTGTTAGCTGTATCATTCCCCATCCTAAAATTCACCCTCTCCCCAAAGCTGGACCAGCTTCAGCCTGCTTTAAGACTACTAAACTACTAGAGAATGTACAAAATGTTCTCTTTCCAACTCATTCTACCATTGGTGTAACAAGGAGAGATACTCTGTCAGCATGGTAATATGAGATTTTGCTTTAAAAAAATGAAAAATTCATCTAGATATGATGCCTTTCAAAGAAGCAATCATTCATTGTCCTTTGTGTAACTCAGTGCCTTTGAGATATCTCATTAGTAGGTGGTATTCTTGGCATAATCTTTTCGGGAGTTAGATTTCTGCCTAAATTTTTAATGGCAAAACAGCATAGAGAGCATGAAAAATAACTCTAGAGTCTTGAGTAATATAGTTAGGGCACATTCCCAGAGTTAATTACATTTCTTAAAAAAAAAAATACTAAAAAATTTCTATGTCACCTTTATAGCTACATAGCTGTATTTCTACCATCTTAACATGGTATAAATATTGATCTGCTCCTTTAAACAAAGTTTTGTTGTCTGAGGTTCTGCAGCCCTTCATGCCTGTACAGTCTTCCTCAGTACAGTCTTCACAGATAGTGACATGCTGTTCCTTCTGGTGATTCTGGTGAACATGGTTTACTATGGGGCCAACATTTAGGTCACTTTACTTATATGTATTTATTTTTTATAGGTTTGGAGGGGGAAAGTTGAAACTGTGTATAAGAGCTGAATACTGACTATTTCTATTTGTACTGACCTATTCAAAATAATGGAGTTTGTTAGGGTAGCATTCTAACCATTTAACTAAATTTACCTAAGGATTCAAACCTTAGGTGCAGGGGATGTGAATAGTATAGACTTGGAACGGTAGAACTACAAAGGAATTGTAGATCCTAAACATCATTGTAAGAAACAACTTAGACACAAGCTATAGAATATATCATAAAATCCCAGACTTTGCTGGTGAATCTTAAACTAAAGATATGTACATGTCCCTGGGACAGCAATTCCATTTCTAGACCCACAACCAACAGAAAGAGAACTAAGTATATTTTAAAGATACACACAAGAGCTGGGTGTGGTGATCCATGCTGTTAATTCCAGTACCTGTGATGTAGAGATAGGATGATGTAGAGTTTGAAGCCAGCCTGAAATATAAAAGTGAGAGCATGTCAAAAGGCAAACAAAAGACATACA
Organism: Sigmodon hispidus; assembly: GCA_004025045.1. Lineage (NCBI taxonomy): Eukaryota > Metazoa > Chordata > Mammalia > Rodentia > Cricetidae > Sigmodon > Sigmodon hispidus. The sequence goes on from PVIH01000629.1 coordinate 104,554, forward strand.
GAATGCTCATAGAAGCATTTTTTTTAAATTTTTGTAAAACAGAAGCCATCAAAAGCAAAATAAAAAAGAAAATGTACTACATTTTGAGGAAAGAAGAGTAGGGCACAAGCATGGCCAACTATAAGTACACACAACATGGCTGAACTCAGCAGGCACAGTGTTGACTGGGAAAAACTGGATACCATTGAGAAGATTCTGTTACCCAAACAGACTAACCTAGCATGTTCTATGTAAGGATGGTGTTTAACCTTACTGTTGGAGGAGAATTCCGGTGACAAGAAGGGGCCCAAAAGGCCTTTTGGAGTCCTCATGATGGTACCTTTTGTGCTATTGTTGCAGGTGTCTGTCTGTATCTGTTCATTTTCAATTTGAGCAATTACCTGCATGCATATTTACTTCAATAGAAATGTTTCAAAAGATTGAGAAAATAATTATGAAAAAAGAGGAGTGAAGCAAATGTGCATCCTTAGGGTATATGCCCAGTAGTGGTATTGCTGGATCTTTGGGGAGACTGATTTCCAGTTTTCTGAGAAACTGCTATACTGCATTGCAGAGTGCCTGAACAAGTTTACACTCCCACCAACAATGGAGGAGTGTTCCCCTTGCTCTGCAACCTCTCCAGCATAGGCTGTCATCTGTGTCTTTTATTTTAGCCATTCTGACAGGTGTAAGGTGGTATATCAAAGTTGTTTTGATTTGCATTTCTCTGATGGCTAAAGATGTTGAGCACTTTTTCAAGTGCCTTTCAGCGGCTCAAATGGAATTATTATTTTTATGTATCTATTTTGCGTTTTTAGACAGGGTCTCCATGTGTAGTTTTGGCTGTCCTCAAACTCACTCTGTAGACCAGGCTGGCCTAGAACTCAGAGATCTGCCTGCCTCTGCCTCCTAAGTGCTGGGATTAAATGTGTGTACCACCACCTCCTAGAATTGTTATTTTTACACATATTGGATAATCCCAATGATTAGCCAAACAAAGGGAAAAAATATGTGGTTCCTTCTTTTAAAAATAGAGTAGTTAAGAGAGACATGGCCTGGCAGACTCTTATTTCTCATTTATATACCCTAAGACACTCACGTATCACAACTCTAACTTGAAAATTGTCTCTCAAACATTGCTTTGAGTGCTTGTTAAAATGTTGTTTTCTTGGTCTTAGATGAAGGGCTTAACTTGTTATGTTTGAGAAGTGATCCCATCCAGCCATAAACATTTTTTCCTGAGCAATCCAGGTGTGCAACTGGTAGTAGACACAAGCCTAGATAAACTCATGCCTGGAGAAAAGTATAAAACTAGCCAAATGGATATATTTGAGTTCAATAGCACAGTGATCATTTTGCTTTAGATAATAAGTCACTCACAGGAACTCAGGTCAAAGGAGATCACAAGTGTTTCATTCCCACAGCATCTATGAATGACTATGCTCCTTATTTAATACACTTCAGGAAGTCCTAAAGTCCAAATGGTTCAAGTTATTATTAGCTCAGTTTTATTATGATCATGATTAGAAATCAATCTGCAAAACACCAAATTTACCTATTTTATAGTTCTCTTTGTTTAAAAGCTATCTGTTTTACTGGCCATTAGACTTTAACATATTTTATTTCTCTTGTGTCCTTAGCTTTTCTAGCATTATTTAGGCCCCCTTATATGATGGGCTTTATATGGAAGCAGGGACAGAAAAAATGCATATACTACATGTCGCACAGTTGTATGCAGGTTTGATGTTCTAGCTATCAGTCTTAAGATGTAGACAGGTGATTAACTATTCAGTCTTTGATGGGCATTTTATTAAAATCAGAAGACAGTGGAAGAGTCAGAGATGGCATTAGCTTTTCACGGAATTCACCAATCTTTGCAAATTGTAATTATGAACTCTTTTTACTGAGATTATGCTTGCCTAACAACGTTGTCTGTATGCAATGTCTGTTATAGTTTGAAGGCACTTTATTATTATGAGAATGGGTAGACACATGGGAACAAACAAAAAAGAGACTATTACATACATCACTCTGGTGAAGTGGTTGATATTCCATTTGGAAACATTAGTTTAATTATATTTATTTTTACTTTTTATTACTCCTGGTATACTTGAGTTATAAATGCTTCATTGATTGCTTAATATTTTCTAAAGCTACCTCAATTTAAAAAATATTTGTTTAAAACAAAAAGTTCTATCGTTGTATGACAGAAAAATCTTGAGTTTGTTGAGTATAGTTTATTATTTATCCTCCCTTTCTTAACCAAGTTCCCTTTTCTTTATCCTTACCTAATTCAAATTCACAGCCTCTTCTTAATTTCTCTCTCTCTCTCTCCCTCCCTCCCTCCCTCCTTCTCTCTCTGCATGTACACATGCATGTGTGCTCATAAAAATACCCTGCTGAGTTTGTTTAGATATTATTTATATCTATTGAGGGCTGATTGTTTGTAGTTGGACAATTTATCATGGAGCCCATTTTTGGAGAAGACTTTACTTTTCAAACAAAAAAAATTAGTTAGGAAAGTAAGAACTCACACTTTTGCAAGCCTCTTTAAAAATCTAGCTTAGTAGAAGGCAGTTAATTTTTGCATTTCTGCCTCAGGTTCTGTGATTTCAGTGTGATTTTTCTCTGCAAGTTTCATGAGTTGGAGAATTGGTTCTCCATAAGAAGGTTTTTAGAGATAGAATCTAAAGGGCTGGGGATGGCAGTGTATGAAAGCCTAGATTTGTTCTCTAGCACCACAACAGAGAAGATGGATTGTAGGAGAGACTTAGGTCACTTAGAAGTGTTGCAGGTGTTAGTCATCTGGGAAGCAAGTTGAGATGCCAATCTGGATCTGACTCCTCTGTCTTTCTCATCTTCCAGTCTTGTAATATGATCATGTCACATGTTCTCGCATGGTGCCATCTGCTCTCAGGCCTGATCCTGACTGCTTTTGTCTCTAATACTATGAATAAATCAAACTTATTTCATTGTAAAGTTGCCTAGCTTCAGGAATTTCTTACAAGTAATAAAAAATGGACTTAGACATATAGCTTCTCAATAATTCCAGTGTACTGTATGGAGAAAACAGAATAGAAAATATCAAATAAAACAGTGTTATTATTAAAATAGTTTGACCTCAGAGAGTCCCTGGGGAAAAAAAATCCAAAATGCAGCACAAATTTGGCAGCATCAGTTTCTTAGTATTTTATTTAAACTTTGTCACATCAGATTTGATCAAAGAAATTTTTTGGTTAGTCTCAGACCCCTGTTAATCCTGCCTCAAATCAGAAAGTCATTTGCAAAGTTTGGTCTGTTTTCTTTTACACAGGCAGTTTTAGTGCTAATCATGACCACAGACGAAGTCTGCTATTGCTTATCACCATAGCTCTATTTGGGTGAAGGGTGTGCACAGGTAACTTTAAATGCATACATTTATTTATTCATCTCATTTTAAAAATTGACACATAAATGTTCTACATAAATGAAAATTTAAAAATTAAGCATTCTACACAGGTGGATGGACTTTATAAGAAAGACATCTGAATGTCTCAATTCAATGAAATTATCTTGACCTGCATTTATTTTTCTCTTGAATGGTGCTTATAATGTTACAGTTATATAAATATGTAGAAATTGTTTGACAGGAATTTGATTTTTAGTAAAAAATAAAAACTTGCATAAATTGCAGACACACAAATAAAAAGTGGTCTTCACTATCACATTGTAGAACAGTGAATCATCTTTCGTGCACAAAGGCAACTGTCTGGGGGAAATGGATGGGGAAGCAGGACCAGCACTTGGATTCCCAATTCAGTTTGTCCACTCCCATGATTGGTTTCATAAGAGAAAAGAAAGTATGTCATGACTCCTTCCTCAGAGTGACACACAGAGACTTGTCCTGCTTGATCAGAGGCTCAGTGTGCAGATGTCGGCCCGGATTTTGATGTGACTTGATAGCCAATTGCAATAGAACTGCCACTCTCCATGGGTGA
>PVIH01000629.1:108609-128586 GCA_004025045.1 Sigmodon hispidus
TCTCTCTCTCTCTCTCTCTCTCTCTCTCTCTCTCTCTCTCTCTCTCTCTCTCTCTCTCCCCCCCCCCCATCTCTGCTACTAGATTGAAAATGTAAGTGCCACTTTCAATATGCCTTAGTGTTGTTAATGCAGAAGCTTTGGGCCTTTACAGATTAATGTTGGCAATACAAAATATGGAGGTTTGGACTCAAGACCACATGACAGGACTTTGCCTCATTTGGACATAGCTAAACTAAGTGTGATACTTTCTTGTGACTCTGCACTTTGTGTTTGCAAATACTGCTCCAGAAGGACTCTGATAGGCCAATAAAGAACATGGCTGCTCCACTTTACAAAACTTGCTGTATGTTATAAAATGAAAAGCAGTGGATATGATTTGGCAAACTGAAATGCTGAAAGCTTGAAATGTACACAAGGTAAGGTAATCTAAGTATAAGGCAAACATGTCTTTAAGTAAGAAGTATTATTCAAATTCTAAGAAACTGCTGGGGTACTCAAAGATGGACTGACTGTGTGATTCAGCACCAAATTCTTCTGAGTCAGTCAGTATTTTTCAGTTGTACGTGTTCTCAACTCATTTAGAGATTTAAAAGCAACAATTTAACTTTGAAGATGTTTTTGAATGTGATTCTCAGTGAGAATCTCTATTCCTCTGCCTCAAAGGAAGATTTTTTTTTAAAATCATCGATGAGGCCTTCTAAAGATAATATCTTCACACCTAGAGACACAGATCTCTGAAGATGTGAAGAGTAACAAAGACAGTTCTAAATTCTAAGATGCTATAGTCAGTTATCTTACTAATAAAATTGAAAAAACATAAAAGGAAGTTTTAAATAAAGCTCCCAACACTGAGATTTACAAGCATCAGTTAATAAAATTATTTTATAATTGGAAACACTTTCTGTTGTGCTTGGTGGTTTAAGCTTGTAATTCCAGGGAGACAGAGGCTTGACAGTCCCCAAGAGTTTAAGGTAGGGAAGGCTGGGATATGTAGGGAGTCCTAGGCTAACCTTGGATGCCAGGAGAGATGGTCTCAAAAACCAAAATGAAATAATCCAAAAGGAAGCATATTCCTGGAGCTTGAAAACATATAATGTGTACACCAAAGACAGTTTCAAACAATCAAAAGTGATTAAAATGTTAACTTTATTTAAAAACAAGCTTCAGGATTATAGTGATAGTTTTTGGAACTATCCAGGGAATAGTTGGGGTTAGAGTTTTAACTAAACACCCCTTAGAATCATATAACTAGAAAAAAAGGAATACTGGTTCTTCTGGTGTAAGATGAGAGCACTTTGTGTGAGTGACTGCTCTGACTCTACTCCCAGGATACCAACCTGGCATCTAGGTATAGAGGATGCCCAGAGCACAGGACTCCTGAAGCATTCCCTGAGGTCCCTTTGCTTCTTGCTACCATCTGAACATTGATCCATGATGTAACTTTACAAACCATATAAACTTATAGTAGTCTAATAGTAGGGTTAAGAAAATCACAACTTAAAATAATCAGTTCCAAGGCAGATATGGAAGTCATATGTGTTCAGATGAAAGTAACTCATGGTTTTGTGTGCTTGTATCTTTTTATAAAGTGGAGATAGGGATGTTTAGTATTCTATTTAATATAGGGAGGGATTGATAGTCCTGTGAATTTTATTCAGATGACTCTCAGAGTATATCTTTTGCCAAAATACCGATTGAATTTTTTATTGGCTTGGTTTTAGCACATAAACAAACAAATAAATAAACAACTCATGAAACTTTATATCCTTTAAAATTGTAATATGAATAGTTTTGAAAATACTGCATCTAATTTCATGAAGCTCTGTCTCTCTTCAGTCAAAAGTCTAAGAATATTATAACCATGTGTCAGATGCATTTAATTCCAGACAATTTATTTTTCAAGTGTACAACTGTTACTTTTGAGCAGAACACCAAGTTGATGTCAGTGGAAGGTAAAGCCCCTGAAAGCTAAGCCAGACAGGGGGCTGCTACTATTGGACAGCCATGCATAACTATGGAGAGCAGTGTAGGTGGCCTTAGCTTCGTGAGAGTTGTTGGTGTTGCCTCTAGGCATACCTTTCCTCCCCTAAACTTTCTTGAAGGGGATGCTTTTCCCATAGAACTACATGGTGAGTTTCATGGGCTTTGTCATTATTTTAAGCCATGGAAACTGACAACATTAAGGTCTACTTTTTAGCATTTCATATTCTTCTAATCAACTGCCTGACTTTGTCAGAAAAACATAAAGTGAGTTCCGCTTTTATTTTCTATGAAGCAACTGAATATAATTCTTGAAACATAGTATTTCTTTGGCAGGTATTAGTGACATTTTATAATCAGATGGAAAACACATGCTTAATACTTGCTTTTTGTGCTTTTCAGGGAAAAAACAGTTCAATATCTGATTAATACATTTGTGTGAGTTGTCACATTTTATTTTTAATAGAAGTTTGTTTTTTTCTTGTGAATATGTAATTTGATCATATTAACATTTTCTTTTCATATAACGTGTATGAGGAGAAAGGCTCCTTTTTGTGTATCACAATCATCTTGTATTTCAAAACTTACCCTGCATATCTTCTTGTACTTGGATTCATATAAAAGCTCAATAAAGAGATGACAATTAATGTGCTCAACCTATTAGGAGAGAGTCGTTGTATGCTGACTTAAGCTTGTTGAATGAGATATCCCAGAATGTTAAAGAGGCAGACCAGTGAGTTTCAGGTGATTAAAGAAAATCCCTCATCTTGGAGGAACTTGAAGGAACATGATGCTATTTAAGCAGAATCTAATCAGAAGGAAGAAAAGCTTGGAGTGAAAGGACTGAATGTTTCATGTCATTATTTGCAAAGCATCTGAACAAAAGGTTAGCAAGATAATTAAGTGTCTTGCAGCTTAGTAGAATCTTTCAAAGTAAGTTGATTAGAGACCTTCTTTTAACAACATTAAACATCTGAGTCCTGATAATCTAGTTGAGAGAGCTAACTCAGCTACATAAATGGAGATGAGTTAGAGGAGAGTTGACGGTGTTGTATATTGTGGTGGATGTCCACACAATGCACATAATTGCTCAGTGATGTGCTGAATAGTTTTAGCATTTAAGAGTATCACAGTATGCTCTTCCATTTTGAAAAGTGGAAATCCATGCAGAGTTAACATGTACTGACATGAAATGGATTATTCCATTATCTTGGTCACTGCATTTTTCAATTGATCTTGATAAATAGAATTTTCTTCCTCCTAGCCTGAAAATAAAAAAAAAAAAAACCTCAAAGCAAGTATTATCATTCTCATTATAAAATGTTATTTGCAACTGTCAAGTAAAAATTGGATGACATTGCTTATATCTGCATTTTCTATTTCTGGACACCACAAGAAGAGGCTGGCATGCCTCTGCCTGTGTATAGTAAACATTCTGACCAAAAGCCCTGGTTCTCCTTAAGGGGGACTGTCAGGTTAAAGTGCTGATGGTGGCCTTACAGCAAACCATGGAAATTAGGTCAAAAGCTTAGTACCCACTTTTCTACCCAAGAAAAGAAGCTTGAAGCTAATACCCAGATCCTGGCAAGCACTCAGTGACTATGCTCTCAGGTCACGGTTCCTCACTGCTTCAATATTCGGATGACTACAGGTTTACTTCGTAATGTACATGTGGGGCAGACACCCAGTAGCAAACTGCTTCACCCACTGTCATCAAATTGGTTTATTCAGTCTTGGCAGAGCTTCATTTTCAGAGAATGCTTCTAAAATGTTGCAATGCCCCTCTGGCCATCTGGTACTGTGAATGCAAAATGAAGAGCCACTAGCATACCTGAGAGCATTCTGCAAAGACTGAGGTTGGGAATGTCATACTGGGACTTTGTTTGAAAGTCTTAAGCAGCAGCTACCAAAGGATTTCCAGTTGCAGCATATAATCCATGCGCTCAAATGAGAGACATGACATTTTGATCCCAACCCTACTAATATTAAAACATTCTTGCCAGGAACTTGTGCTTTAAGGGAGTATTCCTCAATGTGGATTACACATTACAATCCCCTGCAAACCATATTTTAAAAAAAGTATTTGTGCCCTGGACACTTTCCAGACTGATAAGGTCAGAATTTCTGAGTTTGGAGCTTATACACCTGTGATTTTGTTACAATCCCATGGTTTCAATATGCAGAAGGCTGAGAATCAGTGATTTAATCATTGTCATTTCTTCATTCATTGTATTAACTTTTCTAGACTTTAAACAAATGTCTTGTAACATGTCAGTGGAATAGATTTTCCATTTAAAGTTATCTTTTCTATAAGGTTAAAATGTAGAACATCCAGGGTTTATACTATTGTTACAGTATTGTATTACACCAAGCTCTATGGGTTAATTTCTATAGACATGTTGGTATCCATGAAATGTCCATTAACATCTTTTATGTCCTGACTCACATCTACCAAGCCCATGGGTCTGCTGCATTCATTGCTGCTGCATAGGTAAACAGTAATGAAGCAAATGCCCCTGCCTCTGCTGTCTTACACTATTTCTACTCTAGATCAGTTTAGTCACTTCTCTTGAGCATTAGCTGGTCTGAGATTTGCATATCTGGCTCAATCTTAGCATAGTAGTTGTTTGACAGTTTAGTTTCTTACATTTATATAGAGTATTCTAGTTGTTTCACCCCCATTCCCTTCTCTCATCCCCCTCCTTCTCCCAGTGATACCTTTTTTCCAATACAAATTCATCGTCTACTTTCATGCTTTCATTTCATACACATGACCTGCTGAGTTTAATTTGAGTCCTCTGTCCAACTGTAGGTAGGGGCAAAGGCGTTTTACCAATGGCTCCACCACTGAAGAAAATGCACCTCTCTCTAAGCAAGTGTTAACTACCTATAGTCACTAGAAGATGTATTTTCTGTCTCATATTTCCATCTTCTGGCTATTACATCGTTACCCCTTGTCCTTATGAAACGTTCTCTGAACCTTAGAAGATGGGCTACATACTATGACATCACTTCATGTTAACAATTTAGACACTTCCATGTTTCTGTATGAACTGCCACCATCCACTGCAGTGGGAAGCTTATTTGATGAAGGCTATATGCCTGCCTCAATCTCTGATCAATATGCAATGGGAACAAGTGATAAAATGCTCCTCACTTTGTTTCCAGTGTACAGTTCTAAAATACATGCTACAGTGGCTACAGTAATATTCAACCTTAATTGCTCTCACATGTGGCTGGCTCTCTCATACCCTGTTGGGTTGGCTTCACCTCATCCAGTTTTATACATTTTAAAAAATAACTTTCCTATTCTAGTCTATATTGTTTTGTTTGTTTGTTTGCTTGTTTGTTTTTGTTTTGTGAAAACTCAAACATAATACTTTGGTAGAAGTCTACCTTTTGATCCCCTCCCCCATGCTGAGTCAGTTTGAAAGAGAAAATCATAGTGAACCTATTGTAGTATATGCTTCATGTTTTGGTTATGGTTTTAAAAATCATACTCATTACTTCTTGTGTTGGTTAGTATGTCAACTTGACACAAGTTCGAATCATTTTGGAAAAGGGAACCTGAATTGAAAGAAAACCCTCACCAGACCAGCCTGTTGGCAAGCCTGTGGTGCATTTTCTTGCTTGATGATTGGCATGGGAGAGCCAAGCCCACTGTGTGTGATATCACCCCAAGCTTGTGGTTCTAGAGTATATAAGAAAAGCAGGTCATGGACAGCAAGCCAGTAAGCATCAGGACTCTATAGCCTCTGTGTCAGCTCCTGCCTCCAGATTCCTGTCCTGATTTCTGTCAGCAATGGGGTATGACCTGAGAAGTAGTAAGCCTCAATAATTTTTTTCCTCTCTAGGTTGTTAATGGTCATGGTGCTTTATCACAGCAATAGAAACTCTAATTAGAACACTGCTTAGCACATTAATTTGATAAGGTGACAGAGACACTTAATTCCAAAATAATAAATGCCTTGCTTATCCCCAAGTCGATCTGTTTGTGGGCCACCCTTGCATCTTCTGTTCTTATCATTCTTGATGACTTGGTCATTTCTAATCCTCTTCTCAGCACCAGCCCCACACTTTCCCTCTACAATGTGCAGCAAATTATTTAGAGTCTCAATCCACATGATAACACAGGAGTGTGTGTATAATATTAAAGAAGCACAGAGAAAAATGATGGTAATATAGAGTGGTGTGATTTGTATAGAGAATCACAACCACTTTATAGTTAAGGTCTTAGTACATGGTATCTCCTCCTGAATATTTCCTATTCAAGAACCCATCTAAAAATTAAACTGATCCTCTGGCTACCAGGAAATATATTGTGAATATAAACAAACAAACAAAACCCAGTCTACCTGTGAGAAGTTTGACCAGAAAAAATTTAAATATCCCATGAGGCATGGTGCTCTTTTGTTCACCTAGCATTAGACCAGGTCTCCATTTCTTCAACTGAGCACCAGATGTTTTAGAAATACATTGTCTTGAACATAGTAATTCTATTCTGCTATAAAAAGTTGTAAAATTCAACCAAATTTGCAGCTCTCAGAACCACATTCATGATGGGCAGAGGTATCAAGTGAAATTATGTCAGACTCACCTGATACCTCTGTATTTCTGGGTTGAATACATGCCATTGAATGCATGGTGGCTTCATGCATAGGTGAAGCAACTCCATTTTCTAGGTTTAGGAACCAGTCCTTTGTGACTGCAGCCAATAACCCTTCTGTCTAGACCATATTCCCATACTTCTGCTTGACCTCAGAAGCTGCTACAGTGGAGGATCTGCACAAACTCAGACATACAACACTCTATCTCAAGCATGAATACAAAAATCTTTTGGTTTTCTATCTGCATACTCTGCTTATTTTGCTGGAGTTTGTTGTACAAATATCAAGAGGGATCAGGTGTATGTGTTAATGCCCCAAGTACAATCAGCAACCAATGGAGTCAGGATCCAGGGACACATTCTTCGTCCTGTTATCACACAAGTGGGAAGTACTGAAAGATTTGAACTTTTCTCAGGTCCAGTGGATTCAAGCTCTGGTTGTCCTAGCAGTAACCTCATTTCCCCTTATTCTTCTTCTTGCACTATGCTTCCTGAGATGACCTCCCAGTGGATCCACCTACATGCAAGTCTTTGTAGCAGATTCTGATTGCAGTACAGTCACAAACAAAGACACTCACGTTAAATAAGTCTTAGAATCTCCAAGACATACTTACTCATGAAATAAGAATGTTAGACTTGACATAGAGATTGATGTATTGTTCATAAAACTTTTACTACTATCCCTACTTTGTGACTTACTTGAAGAAGTAACAAGTGAAAAGAAACTGGAGTGCCTTATTCTAGCATGCCGTCTGTGGAGAAATCAACCCCAAGTGCATTGCCAGTTCTTCCTTCCTTCAGTCTCTGCCCTTGCTCTGCTTAGTAGGCTATCCTATTGTTTCAGCTTCTCCCCCTCTTAAACAAGTGCACCTACAAACTGGGGACTCAGTCCCATTTTCATAGTTTCAAACTATTTCCATTATGTTTTATCCAACCCAATGACATATTCCACATTCATTTTCCTGTCTAGCACGCTCAAGTGGTTCCAAATTTCCCATGAGTACCTCATTTAGCCAACACTTAAAAAAATCACAAATTATCTCTTCATATAAAAAGCATGCCACACAAACTGACTCTAAGTTATGGTCATTTTACATGTGGGGATATTAAAACTGAATCATTTGAGCTCACATATGTTGGTGAGCTTAATGCTGCTATAAAAAATACAGTAGAATGGAGGGATACGAATTACTATCAGAATGAAGAGCCATCTAGTTGGTGAGGACTTACTGTGGTTTTCAGAAGACCACCTTCCTGTTGCATTCTGCATGGTGTAAGAAAAGAGAGATGGCCATCCTTCTCTTCCTCTTCTTCTTCCTCCCCCTTGCCTGTCCACCCTTCTGCCCCATCTCTCTTCTACTCTCTCCCTGCTCTTTCTCTTCCTAAATCCACTTATCTTTTACAGGATATTTACCTTACTGCTCAAACTGCCTCCCAAGAGATTCACCTCTACATAAAGTCTTATTCTGACTTCAACATACAAATTTTGGAGGGACATAAATATTTAGTCCATTATAAGGAATAACAGGTATGATGCCAATTTAATGACTTAAAAAAAACTTTCTTTGGTAGCATGCACAAAATCTTGGGTTTAACTCCCATTACCTCTTAAACTGGGTATGAACTACATACATACTGCTGTCATTCCTCCACCTGAGAGGTGAAAGAAGGAAGAGCAAGAGTTCAAGGTTATGCTTGCTTATGCAAGAACATTGAAGGGCTCCATGGGTTACAAGAGATCATGCTTACAAACAAACAAACAAATAAAAAACCCACTTGAACATCATTAATGATTGCTTACAACTACTATACCTAACAACAGTAAAGTGTACCTGAGTGAGAAAAGTCTGAACTAGAAGTTCTGTGTTAGTATCTTAATTACCTCTAGTGAATAAGTTATTGAGTGATGTATGTCGTCATTTGTTCCCTGAAGTTTTGTGCTTCACAGTCTTGGACTAGTCTCATACCTAAGGCTCATATTTGAGTTTTATTGTTTGTTTATTTATTTATTTATTTATTTATTTATTTATTTGTTTGTTTATTTATTTATATTTTGGTCTTATTTTATCCAGTCTAGCCTTGACTGGATAAAATTAGGATCCTGAAGTTTACACTTGGGGCTGAACTATTTGTTTTATTGTTTATTTTATTTTATGGTTTGCATTTCTTTATTTATTTATGTTTATGTATGTGTGGTTCATGCATGTGACACACGTGTATGTATGAGGGTATATGTGTGGACATCAGAGGACTATTTGCAGGAATCCTTTCTCTCCTACATGTGTGCTCTGGGGGCTTAACTTTGGGCTCTTTTGCTTGGCAGCCAATGCCCTTACCCACTGAGCCATCTCATTAGCTTATAATTTATTAGTGTTTTTGTTCCTATGGTTGTTTGTAGGCAACATATTTTGTAACCAGACTGCCCTTGAACTCCCTGTGTATTCAAGCATGACCTCAAAATCCTGATCTTTCTACTCTCAGCTGCTGGGATTACAGCTGATTAGTTTTCACCTAGTTGGTTTGTTGATGGGAACTGAATTCTAGATTTAGTGTATGCTAATCAAGCATGCTCAACTCAGGTACATTGTCCGTGCTAGAATTTGTATGGGCACAGCCATCTAAGTAGAAGGAGATCTTAGCAGATTTTTTTGTAGAACAGGGTACATGCACCAAAACAGACAGACAGACACATGCTGCCTTTTGCTTAGCTGTTGTACTTTTGTGGGGAGGTGTTAAGGTTTATGAAAATTATGAAAGACTAAAACAACCCACATCACACTTTACACCATGCAACTGGCATGATGTAAAAACACTAAGAGTTGAAATGCAGCCTTTTACAAGGGAAGGTTTTCTAAAAGAGGGTCACATGGCACCTACATGCAAGTGATTTAGTGATAACATTTGCTTTGGATCTAGGTATAATTATCTAGCTGGCATTTGGCATACAATTATATACCATATAATTGTATATGAGTATCATTATATATTACATCTTTTAAATTTAGCCTTCCTGTCTCAAAATATTTATTGCATGCATTTGTTTAGCTGATGGCCTCTGATAACACAAAACATCACTGGTGGTTCTTGACCTAATGATGCTTATAGGAAAGATTTAAACAAGGTGTTTTAACCCAGTGTGGACACCAATTAATGTTATGTAGCATCTCACAGGAAAATACTCATCCGGCAGGGAGCGTTCCTCTTTCATTGGAGGGTTTTATTAGATTAAAATGTTCATGTTAATGCTAAAATCTTTTTAAAGAAATTGATGAGTGTTATGTATATTTAAGATAAGCTCCTCACATAACTTCTTTAACTAAAGCAAGTGTTAATAAGTCCTCGTGAGACCACCTGTTAAATGCTACCTACCAGGCAATGCATGAAAAGCAATAGGTCTTTGTATGACTAAAGAAAATATGTACTGCATGGTTGAATAGAGCAGTGGCTGGGTAGATTTGTGATGGCCTTATGTATGCTTACTTAGGTGCTTATATATTTTTGGCTTCTTTTATTTCATTATATGTTTAAAAAGAGAGAGAAAATAATATTATACTAGTTATAACAGGAAATGTGTATTTGCGAAGATAGAAAAAACTAGCCTAAACATGTATTTTCATCTTGCTCCAAGTGCTCTCAGGACTTGTGCTGAAGGGCCATGAGATGTGATTAAGGGTGTGTGTACTTGAACTGTTAATGTCAACACATCCAGAAGCACTATTACATTATTAAACTATTAACTCTAGTAATGGGTGTTTACATATTATTTGAGTAAATGTCCTTTATTTTTGTCCTTAGAATCTTAAAGATGAACTGACTCAGTGAGCAAAATCTTTCATCAACTCCTAATTCTAGGGTGCCACCTGAAAGAACACAGAAGCAAAGCTGCTCTTAGGCAGATGACCCTAAGAAATGAGAGCTCTGAGATAAGGGAGACAAGTAGAAGTTCTTCTTTATATATCAAAAGACCAAGGGAAATGCTTACTGGAAATTTCTGCCAATGCAGGTGACTTTTGTGGTTAACTGATTGGATTCCAGATGATGGTCTGACCAAAGGTCAACATTCCAGTCTCCAAAAACATGCACAATTATCACAGTTTCGCTGAATTTACAACAACAAATCTTCATGAAAGAATGGTCTATGTTTCACTTAATCTTTGGTATATAGCATTTTCCTATGCAGAATTTTTTATATATTGGAGTATATTTTAGAAATTTATTGTTATCTGCATTCTATAACAACTCTGATTCTCAAATCTTTTTAAAGGCTATAGCATTCTGGTATTTAGAGAGTTTTAATCCCCATCACCATCTTCTGAAGTTTTACAGATTAACATAATATTTCTCTATTTGATAGAATAATGGAAAAAAATTCAACTTCTAAAATATGTTTGGTTATTTGACTTGGTCTTATACTTAATTTGGATAGATCAGGTGCTTCTGAGTTTTATTCTCTAAAGGAACAGACATGTTCATTAGTGTTTTCTCTATAGATTTTGAAGAATTTGAAATGTTGATTGAGTATCCTTTCATTTCTAATGTTGACTGGTTTTTCTTGGTGTTGTGATTAAAACCATTGCTTCATTTAACTATTAGTTTGTTACATGAAGAAATTAAGTGTTGCATATCAATGTTCTCATATGTGCCTTGCTTAGTTTTATTATTGCTTTTAATTTTTTCAAATAGTGTATTTTAAGTTCTTTAATTTCTTTAATTTTCATATGGTCTGCAATTAATCTAAAAGCTATTTCTTTTGTTATAATTGAATGAATTATTTTATTATAACATTGGTTAACAAAAATGTCACTAATAATGGCAGACATTCTTATCTAGTTCCCACATAATTAAAATACTTTTAATATTTTATCATTAAGACATGTAATATTTAACTGAATAATTCTATATTATATAGGTTATCTTTCAAGTTAGAAGTGGGAACATTCAATAAAAATTTGTATGACTTGAGTTTATAATTTATATATGTTTACATATGCAAATTTTATTAAATACATTAATTGGGAACTTTAGTAGTTAGATCATGTATTTATTTAAATAAACTCTACTTAGCCATATTTTGGTATATTGCCTTATTTTTATATGATGTTTTTAAGATTAAATTTATCATTAAATAGTTTATTTGTGCTCTAGTTCTGCAGCTGAAAAAAAGATTTATTTATTTTTATTTTATATGTGTAGGTATTTTGCCTGCACTGATATTTGTTTACCAGGTGCATGCAATGCCCTCAGTGGCAGAAGAGGGCACTGATACTTTGGAGCTGGAGGTCACAGATGGTTCTGAGCCAATATGAGGGTTCTGGGATTTGAATATAGACTTCTGCAAAAGCAGCAAGTACTCTTAACCACTAGGCCACCTCTTTATTCTTTGAAAATTATCTATCTATCTATCTATCTATCTATCTATCTATCTATCTATCTATCTATCTGTCTGTCTATCTGTCTATCTATATCTATCTATCTATCTATCTATCTATCTAGGCATGTGCACACACTCACACATATATGTCTTTAGACAAGGTTATAGTATTTTGTTCAAGATGCTCTAGAATTTGTAATTTTATTCTATCTTTCCTTTGCTGGATTCTAGGAATGTATTACCCTGCTTAGATCAGAATGTAGTTTGTTATCTAGGTTTTGCTTACACTAGCCACATGACTTTGTGTACATAAAGTGATTAGCTCGAGCTAATAATAAGATATGAATAAACCTAAATCTTTGGTTCATCATTTTTATATAACTGAATGCTAATTTCTCAGACTTGTAATAAATTTTCTACTAGTCTTGTTATATGGCTGGTGTATTCTTGTATTACTTTTTCAGTGTACCTTAGTACTAATGGTGCTATATTTCATACATAATTTTTCTTATCTATTGCCTGTTATTTTATTTTGACTTTTAAGCTTATCTTTTTATTAAACTTTATTTGTAATGGACCTGAAGAAAAAAGAACATAATGTAGCCATACTAGCTTAAACTTTCTCTGTTGTTTAGATATCATTTCGACCTTAACAAAGCTGGAATTAATGTTTTTGATAACAGAATTTAAACCATTCACATTCATTGTAGTGACAGAAGTGTTTTATATTGTGGCATTATAATTTTGATGTTCTCTATTTCATTCATTCATATTTCATTCATTCATTATATTTATATGGAGCAGGGGAGATTGGCAGATTAAATTGAAAACCTAAAGAAAATATATTTTATATTCATTGAGAAAATTTCTAACAATGACTAGCTGGGAAATGACACATCTGTATATAGTTCACTAAATGCCACATACTGCTATATGGCATGAAATATGTAGCACACTATAAAAATATGTTGTCCTGATATATAAAGGTGACCTTGCTGACCCTTGCATCTGTGAAGCATGTGCTTTGAGGTGCTTTTGATGTGCTGGTGAAGGCTTATACTGAGCCTTGGCATACATTTAAATGACAGATTTTTATTCTAGGATTTAAAGTCATGGGCATTAGCAATATATTCTCTCTCTGAAGCTATATAGACTTTTAGTTTTCATATTGGTTAATCTAAAACTTTTAATCTTTACCCCATTTGCATTATAATTGTGTTATCCAAAGTGGAATGCCTTAGAGCAGTAGAAAAATATTTATGAACTGGGGCCATTTGGAACAAAATAGGATGAAGAGTCATCCAGATCTAATAATTAGACAAGGAAATTGCACATGCTGTATAAATGAACTCCTTTTTCACAAATTTTAATTCTATAAAAACTTCACTAGAAAAGATGTTAGGACATTTATGCTTGGGTTGAAGGTTTATGGATCAGTAAAATTTGAAGGAGCAAAGAAATTATGATAATATAACATGGAAGAAATAAGACACATTCACTTTCTTCCCTTGAGCCACAAATATGACTAACTGTAAGGATGACAGAAATGCAAGCACATACTTCCTGAAAAGGATATTTGCATTTATTGTTCAAATTACTCTAGTGGTCTGATCTTATTGTTCATTTTGACCTCTTCAATACATTGTGACCATAGTATTTATGTCTTACAGTTCAAAAAATTACCTACAATTTTAAATGGCAGAGTTTATTGAATATGCAGCAAACAAAACCAAAATGATGACTAGCAAATTGGAGATATATAGTAAACATCATGAAATTGGTCCCTTAAAATACCATCAGAGATGGCTGAAGCAGCCTACTTGAGAGAGCAAACAAAAGATAACATGATATTGAGGTATAGTTGGATGTTTTTGTTAGAACCACCAGCTTTGCAGTAATGACATGGAGACTTATTATTAATTATAAAAGATTGGTCATAGTCTTGTTACTAACTAGCTCTTACAACTTAAATTAAACATTTCTATTAATCTATGTATTGCCATGTGGTTCATGGCTTCACCTGGCCTCAAGCATGTCTGGTTCCCTCTTTGTTTCCTGGCAACTCTGCTTTTCTTCTTCCCAGCATCCTCTGTGCCTGGCTAATGGCCATTTAGCTGTTTATTAAACCAATAAGAAGATGCCTTGACAAAGGCACATCTTCACAGTGAACAAAAAGATTATTCCACAATATTTGCCCCTTTTTGTCCAAATAAAAAGGTTTTAACTCTAACACAGTAAACACGAAATGTAGCTGGATAATAATCACAGGAAAATGGATTGATATATTAATATTTATTCAAAGCAAATTTGACAATTAATGGAGGGAATGCTGGATGAACCACTGGTCTGGAAGGGATAGCTCTTTCTTCCAGGAGGTAGGAAAGAAGATAACACTGTGATTATGACCTTGCTCTTTTTGTTATTCTTGGTCATGCCCCAAGGCTACAGTTTCAAAGGTCATAGGTGAATCCCCAAACTATGCTGGCCCAGAGGTAATGCCCTTATGTCAGGGAAGTGCTTGACTTCCATTGCTCAGTCAATTTTTATTTTGCAAATTTGGAGAAAATACTTTATTTTTTATCGTACTTTGGTGAGTCCAAAGTTCTGTACCTAATTTACCTTCTATCATAACTAAGAAAAACTATAACTATATAGTCTTCAACTCCATCAATGACCCCAGAAAGATACAATGTTACCTGAGTAAACAGGAAGAGCTGTGCAAGCCTCTTCCAAAACAACTGAGACATCTGGTTGCCTGGACAGTCACCCAAAGTTTCTCTCCAATGTCAGGGCATCTGTCTCCAGCATACAGGCCTAAATCTCTAATAGATTTTTCTGTGAAGCAGAAACTTTTGAAGGACCATCCTACCTTGTTTTGGCAAAGTTTGGCTGTCACTTTCTTTTGTTTTCTACTTGTCCAGTTTGAACAAAATATTGTTAGTAGTTGATGTCCAGTTTGAACAAAATATTGTTAATAGTTAATGTCCAATTTGAACAAAATATTGTTAGTACTTGAGTTAAGAGTAGCTTCTTGCCCAAAAGGCTTAGCTTTGGCCACAAAGAAAGCAAACTACATATGGAGGATCTTTGATGTCCATCTTTTATTTTTTTGAAGTAAATTGGTGCTGTCAGGAGCTGATATGTGGCATTGTCAAGAAAAGCCTTATGCTACTAAAACATTTTAAATGCTATATGCTGTAGGTCTTTGAAGTATTTGAAGACCATATATCTAAAATACATCTCTGTATGACCTTGAAAACATACCTAACATGACTGCAAGTTTGATTGTTATAGATGACTAACTACTAACCTATATTTTCTTTTTTTTGGATTTTTTATTTATTTTTTAATAAAGTCTCATTTTTTTATCCACATATCCCCTTGTTCCAACTCCCTTCCCCCTTCTGCCCCTTCTAGTCACTCTCTTCTCCCCATCTCCTTATCACCTCCCCAGCAAGGGCAGGAGGTCCCAAGGCACCAAGGTGGCTTAGAATATTTCTATCGTTAACAATATACTGCTTAATGAGAAGTCATCTTTCTGACCATCCACAAATATATATGCCCCAAGATAGAATATATTCATAAGATAAACACACAGGCAGTGGGGAGACTGCGAATAGCTGTTTTTAGGAAAGAAATATAGTGGCAAATGAGAAAAATTACAGACAGAAGCACCAAGTCATCTACATTCAGTGACCCCACAGCTATACAAAGTAGGGTTCTGCATCACAGAGTAATTTATCTGATGAGTTGATATCTGAATCATCAATTGCCATCTGTTGTATTTACACTATGGCCTATGACAATACAGGGTACACAAAAGTTTGTGTAACCTATATTTTCAAAATATCTTAAATATGTTTTAAAGACTGAAACGTTACATAACCTTTTTAAATTAGCTGCATAGGTATAGTATCTTACAGAAAGATAGAAATATTCATATGTACAATGTAACATGTATAACCTTAAATTTGTAACAATGGACAAAAATTCATAGCAATGTAAAATAATTGAAATTAGTGGTTGTTTAAACGTAGACTCAACAATCTATCCTTTTATCCCATCATTTCTATATTATATCCCCCTTTCCCTTTGGAGATCCAAAAGGGGGGATGTAGTAGAGATCCATGAATCTAATTTTTTTGTTTAGTTTTTTTCCTTACAATGAGCAATAATAAAAACTTGTAACCAACCCCACTAAATGATTACAAACATCCATAACCCACTGAACGACCAAACACTACCTGCTCCATCTCTTGAGAATGTGAGTACTGTATTCTTGAAAGTGCTTTTTGTTGTCTTGGAGTACTTTAATCTTTGGGGGCTCTGAGAAAATTAGCATAATCATAAAGTTCTGAATAGAATAGTCTGTGAGGCTAGACTATCTCAACCAGCACCCTTGAAGTTATTTTGAATGCAGAACTCTGAGTAAAGTGCAACAGAGGTATCCTGAGAGGCTTAATTACCCAGGCCACTCATTTTCACTGGTGTCTGGTCTTTTTTCTCTGAAAATACATAAACTTTCAAAGATGAAATACATATGTGCATTAATACAAATATAGACTATGCACTGTGCATAAGCCAGGCAAAGATGATTTTCTTTTTGTTTTATGTTTGAACAGGTGAAATATATGCCACTTATCTTATAGGTTATTTTTAGGTGTATTTCTTTATGTTTATAGTGAGGATTTTCATGATCAAATGTGATCTCTATCAACTTTGAATGAATCCATAGCCATTTGTTTTCTGTGGAAATAATAGCATAACCCCTTCCACAACATATTTTCTGACTTCTATTTTGAGGTTAACATTTTTAAATATATAGATTGCTATAATTTAGAAGTTTACATAATCTAATATCTCTCAGCAGCTATTGTTTGTTTATCAAAAATAAAAAAACTTCCAAGACAGCAAAATAACATACAAGATCTAGAGCTCCTGCTTATTTCCCATCTCTATGTAGCTTGTAATGTTTTTTTTTTAAATATTATTACTTTATTCTTTCTTTAAAGACTTTACTATTAGTTTTAAACTATTTTTTTCTTTGACTATATCCAATTTTTTTTCCTTAAGTCTATGCATGTTGTTAAAAGCACTGCTGTAACCTGTTTAGAGGATTTTTTTCCCCATCTGATCGTGATCGAATACATATCTGTAACCTTTTCTGACTGTATGAGCAAAGCCTTAAACTTGCTACTTGGTTTAGCTGTAACACACTGGCAGTTCGAGCATGCAGGCAGCTGCTAGAAGACATGTCTTTGTACCACAGCCAGCATGAGAGATATGAGAGTAAGAAGCCACATTTGGCTCCATTTTTTGTGTGTTTAGAACTCTTTCTAAATCTTTCTCAGGTCATATATGGATATACATGCCCAGACTTTGGGTACCATTTGTAGGCAGATTTTTCTGTTCTATCAGCCAGCTCCTAAATAACCATGTAGAGATATCTTATTAATTATAAAAGCTTGGCTGATAACTTAGAATTGTTTCTAACTAGTTTTTATAACTTAAATTACCTCATTTCTATTAATTTACTTCATGCCTTGTGGCTTTATTACCTTTACCCTGTACTGCCTATATTAACTCCTGTGAGTCCTGGCATCTCCTCCTAACTCCACCCTTGTGTTTCTAGCATTCTTTCTGCCCTGAAAATCTTGTTTAGCTATTGGCCATTTGGCTTTTTATTAAACTAATCACAATAAAATATCTTCTTGCAGTGGAAAGGAATACTCCATAACACTTGGGGGCCTGGGAACATCCAGTTAAAACTGACTGGCGAACCTGAAGCAATTAGCTAGAATCCAAGCTCATTTCTTTCTTTCTGTGGATAAGAATCTCATGGCTGAACTTTATTTTTTTTTTGTTCTTACTGCAGGTATTTTTATATCATGGGTAAATGGTAGTAACATCTGAAAAGGCTTACTTTCTAGCTGTTTTCAAGTGCGTGATGCTTTCAATATACTTAGCTGCTTGTTAATTTTCCTTCTTCCTGTTAACAAAAAAGGGGACCAGCTTGACTCGGGACAGAGAACTTGGGAGACACTGACATAAACATCCTTGGATTGAAGTCAGGGAAGAACACTGCTTCTAAAGCCAGATTTTCAGTTGGCTTAGGTAGCATGTGGCAATTTGTTGATATAATATACATTATAGTACCACTTCTCTGAGCTGTTTATTGTAATAATTATGCCACCTTGTCCAGTCCTGCATTCTCAGTTTTGTGTTGACTGAACCTTATTTTATTTTTAATAGCTAGATATCATTGAATTCTTTTCATTATGTCTGACAAATTTAGTGCATTTAATCCATTTTCTCCTTCACTGTCTTTTTCCCTTAAAAAGCATAAGATTCCTAACAAAATTCTTTACTAAGGAAATGTAAAACAATTCGTTCTAGTTGTCATTTATCACCCTTCTCTGTTCTTTCTCCCATGTTTCTACTTTTCTTTTTGTAGATTACATAGTACTATTAGATTAGCCTCCTGTAACTATGTTGCACAAGATAGTTAAAATACTTTCAGAGATACTTGTCTAAAAGCCATTTTATGTGCAACCACACTTAACTTTGGCCACTTCTAGGTCCAGAGCAATATTTTAAACACTAAATGCCTATCTTATGTCTGCAAAAAGGGAAAAGTGAGTTAGTGTGGTGTAATGTCTAGAAGAAAATATTCAGCCTTGTAAAGTGTGAAGTGACCTTTTCTATGTTTGTGAAGTATAGGTGTAATGTCTTCATGGGAAAGGTTCTTGGGACAGGAGCAACACTATCATCTGAGGTTAGATACCATTTATTGTACATTGCTGCAGCAATTCTCAAACAAACCTTTATCAAATGCCAAACATGTATCAGACTGTACTGGGAATTCTGGAGAAATATAAAAATAAAAAACTGATGTCCTATAATTGCATAATGAACAAGTATACATTTAATTAAAAATGAAGGCATGCATTGTACTTGGTCAAGTATTTAGATGGAAGGTGCTGGTGACCAGAGCCATAGGACAAATGAAGACATACTCGATGGAGGTAACTGCACACGTTAAGGACCCGGACCAGGCAAACAGCAGTGCACAAGCGTGTGGCTGGACATGCAGTTTGTTTGCTGAGAACTATAGTGAGAACTGGACAGTGAAAGTTCACTTACCTTTAGAGTTTGTAAAACACTGGATAGACCCTGTAATTACACCCTCCGAAAGTATGTACACATGTAACAGATAGGCCATGCCATGAAGGAGTTTTGAATAAGCAGGTGAAACACTCTGTTTTAGGAAAACTAAATGTTTCTATTTCTGGCCACTCTGGATTCTTAGAAAGGCCCCCAAAGTCAAGGATAGAGAAAATGCATATTATGAAGTAGCTCTGGAATGTTAGCTTCCCACCTGTGGAATGATTTTTTTTTAATCTTTGAACTACATAAATATTATTTGGGATATGTACGTATAGAGGAGTCAACTTAATGTTACCTAGTTGAATTTTTTCGGTAATAAGACTTGAAAAGTATTTTTTTTTGTATTTTCCATTTTTTTACTTAGTTACAGAAAGACCTAATGTCAATATGCTATAACAATAATATTAAAATATCAGTGTTATTGTACAAAGTACTGAGTGCTCTAATTTTGCCAAAAATCTTGTACACATTTTTTTGTTTTAGAGTATGTAAATCATATTAAAAGTGGATGCTCTAGATGGGCAGCTGCAGAGCTGAAATCAGCTCACCTCCGATTCCAACCAAGATTCTGATCTCAGACTCTTGCCAACAGACATATCCTAGGCTTTAGCTGTGAAGGGCCCTGAAGAAGGACTCCCAGCAGAAGGGGGCCTCCCATAGCCAGTCCCTGCCTCCAGGGCAAACTGCCTCATCAGAGACAGACTAAAGCCTTTGAAACTGAGAGCCCTGTTCAGAGTGGAGTCCGAGATCTTGCAGACCCCTTGCTCAGAGCAGACAGGAGACATACAAGCCCTCTAGCCATAAATGACTGGATCTGACTAAGTGTGAAGGCATAAAATGAGGCAAAGGTGGA
>PVIH01000629.1:128686-315345 GCA_004025045.1 Sigmodon hispidus
AAAAAAAAAAAAAAAAAAAAAAAAAAAAAAAAAAAAAAAAAAAAAAAAAAAAAACTATAACACAAAATGTTCAGGAAATTTGGGACACCATGAAAAGACATAACCTGAGAATAATAGGAATAGAAGGAGAAGAAGGATACCAGCTCAGAGGCAGAGATAATGTATGCATTAAAATCATAGAAGAAAACTTTCCCAACCTAAAGAAATAAATGCTTATAAAGATATAAGATACTTACAGGACACTAAATAGATTTGCCCCCCCAAAAAAAGTCTGCCTTCCACTTAATAATCAAGTCACAAAACATACAGAACAAAGAAAAAATTTAAAGAGCTGCAAAACAAAAGGTCTAACTTACCTATAAAGGCAAACCCGTCAGAATTACACCTGACTATTCAAAGGAAACAATGAAAGCAAGAAGGTCCTGGTCAGAAGTTATACAGAGTTGACAAAGAGCTGTCAACCTAGACTACTATACCCAGCAAAACTATCTATCATCATAGATGGAGTAAACAAGATATTTCATGAAAAACTCAGACTTAAACAATACCTATCAATGAATCTGGCCCTTCAGAAAGCATTAGAAGGAAAACTCCAACCTAAGGATCCCAGATACACCCATGAAACCACAAAAACTTGATAATCCCACAGAAGAAAAGCCCAAAGGAAGGAAATATATACAAGCTACCACCAAAAATAGCAGGAAATATCAATCAGTGGTCACTAATATCCCTTAATATCAATGGACTCAATTTGTCTATAAAAAGACACACACTAACACAATGAATACAAAAACAGAAGCCATCCTTCTGCTGCATACAAGAAATACACCTTAGCCTTAAAGACAGATACAGACTCAAAGTAAAGGGTTGGGAAAAGATTTTCCAATCAAATGGCCCTAAGACACAAGCTGAAGTTGCCATCCTAATATCAAACA
Source organism: Sigmodon hispidus (assembly GCA_004025045.1). Lineage (NCBI taxonomy): Eukaryota > Metazoa > Chordata > Mammalia > Rodentia > Cricetidae > Sigmodon > Sigmodon hispidus. The sequence goes on from PVIH01000629.1 coordinate 129,622, forward strand.
AAGTAGACTTCAAACTAAAATCAATTAAAAGAGACCAGGATGGACATTACTTATCCATCTCAGGAAAAATTGATCAAGATGAGATTTTAATTCTGAATATTTATGACCCTAATATAAGGGCACCTATTTATGTAAAAGAAACACTACAAAAGCTCAAATTTCACATCAGTTCTCACACCCTAATAGTGGGAGAGTTCAATACCTGCCTTTCACCCTTGGATAGGTGAACCAGACAAAGACTCAAAAGAGAGATAAGGAGTCTAACAGAGGTTATGATACAAATGGATTTAATAGATATTTACAGAAGCTTCCACCAAAACACAAAAGAATATACATATTTCTCAGCACCACATGTAACTTTCTCTAAAATTGACCACATAATTGGTCATAAAGCAATTGTCAATAGATACAAAAAAGTGGAAATAATCCCTTGTGTCATATCAGACCACCAGGGCCTAAAGTTAGAGTTCAACAAACATCAAAAATCACAGAAAGCCTACCAACTTATGGAAACTAAACACCACTCAATTGTACCACCCCTGGGTCAAGGAAGAAATTAAGAAAGAAATTAAAGTCTTCCTAGAATTAAAGAAAAATAAATCCAAAATATAGGCAAACTAAAAGGAGATTCAGGGGATACAAATTGGAAAAGAAGAAGTGAAACTATTTCTCTTTGCAGATGATTGATTGTATACACAAGTGATTCACAAAATTCTACCAGGTAACTTCTACAGCTGATAAACACCTTCAGCAATGTAGCAGGATACACAATTCACTCAAAGAAATCAGTAGCCCTCCTAAAACTAAAGATAAAAGGACTAAATAAGAAATAACGGAAACATCACCATTTATAATAGCTTCAAATAGCATTAAATACCTTGGAGTAACTATAACCAAAGAAGTAACAGATATATTTGACAAAAACTTTAAATCACTGAAGAAAGAAATTGAAGAGAATATCAGAAAATGGGAAGATCTCTAATGTTCCTGGATAGGTAGGATCAACATAGTAAAAATGGCAATTCTACCAAAAGCAATCTACAGCACTTCCCTTCAAAATTCCAACACAATTTTTTATAGACCTGGAAAGAACAACAGTAAATTTCATTTGGAATAACAGGAAAGCCAGGACTGCCAAAACAATTTTTCTCAACAAAAGAACCTCAGGAGGCATCACCATCCCCAACTTCAAGTTATACTATAAAGCTATAGTAATAAAAATAGCCTGGTACTGGCATAAAAACAGACTTGTGAATCAATGGAATCGAATTGAAGATGCTGACATTAACCCAAAAACCTATGAATACCTGATCTTCAACAAAGAGGCCCAAAATACTCAATGGAAAAATGATAGTATCTTCAACAAATGGTTTTGGCATAGCTAGATGGTAGTGTGTAGAAAATTGCAAATAGATCTAAGCCTGCACAAAACTCAAATCCAAGTGGATCAAAGACCTCAGCATAAACCCAGCCACACTGTACCTGGTAGGAAAGAAAGTGGGAAATACCCTCCAATGAATTGGCACAGGTGACCACTTCCTAAATATAACACCAGTAGCACAGACACTAAGAACAACAATCAATAAGTGGGACCTCCTGAAACTGCGAAGCTTCTGTAAAGCCAAGGGCACAGTCAATGAGACAAAATGACAGTCTACAGAATGGAAAAAGATTTTCACCAACTCTACAAGTGACAGAGCACTAATCTCTAAAATATATAGAGAATGCAAGAAACTAGAGCCCAAAACCTTGAATAACCTAATAAAAAATGAGGTTCAGAACTAAAAAAAGGGAATTCTTACAGAAGAATTACAAATGGCTGGCAGGCACTTGAAAAATTTTTCAACATTTTTAACCATCAGAGAAATGTAAATCAAAACAACTTTGAGATACCACCTTACACCTGTCAGAATGGCTAAGATTAAAAACACAGATGACAGCCTATGCTGGAGAGGTTGCTGAGCAAGGGGAATACTCCTCCAATGTTGTTGGGAGTGTAAGCTTGTTCAGCCACTCTGGAATGCAGTATGGTGGTTTCTCAGAAAACTGGGAATCAATCTACCACCCAAGGATCCAGCAATACCATTACTGGGCATATACCCTAAAAATGGACATTGGCACTCCAAAGGCATTAGCTCAACTATGTTCATAGCAGCATTATTTGTAACAGCAAGAATCTGGAATCAACCTAGATGCCCATCAACTGAAGAATGGATTATCAAATTGTGGTGCATCTACACAGCAGTATGAAAAATTGATATCCTAAATTTTGCAGGCAAATGGATGGATTTGGAGAATGTCCTCCTGAGTGAGGTATCACAAACCAAGAAAGATAAGGAGGATATGTACTCACTCATTAGTGGACTTTAAACAAAAAGCAAAGTATTCCCAAGTTGCAAACCACAACCACTGAACAACATAAGATCTGAAGTACCTTGGACCAGCACCTTGAAGCCCATTCCATCCAAAGGAACAGCTGACCCAGTCTTTATGTTGGGTTGAGGAAAGCAGGTCTGCCTGGAATGGATGTTGAACTAAGCCACCTTGGGACCTTGGGACCTCCTGCCCTTACTGGGGAGGAGACAAGGAGATGGGGAGAAGAGACAGTGACTGGGATAGGCTGGAGAGGGAAGGGAGTTTAAACAATGGATACATGGATAAAAAATGAGACTTTATACATAATAAAAAAGAAAAAAATGTGGATGCATTTTGATGGTTCAAAAACTTCATTTTCCACCAGGCCAGATGCCAAATATACCAATGAACAGCTTCAGGAGTGAAATTCTCAGGTTTCTTTAAATTCTCTCATGAAGTATATTTTTATTATAATCTACACATATCTTATTAGTTTTATTTTTGACCATAGGAAATGTTGGCTAAATTTCTTTCAAAATGAATGAGTCCTAAGGGTGTGGATCATGTATAATAATGAAGTGCATATGTACAAGTATCATTCTGATCTGTACTTTAATTGCTGTTTATATGCAGTGTGAATTAAGAAGAGAACAAGTTGAGGTGAGGGAGGGAAGAAGGAATAAGAAATACAATTAACAGGCTCAGTAGTTTTGGACTATAGCTGCTTTAATTAACAGCTTTGTGGTGGCAAAACAAATGTGCTTTGGGGAAGCTAAGAATAACTATGATCCTGGCATCCTCTTTATGAAGAACTAATTTCTTTTGATAGAAGAAAATCAGAGTCAATAAAATATTTCTGTCAGAAGATGACCAACTTCAACATTTTAATAAATTGTTAATAACACTTTATTTTATTTGAAAACAACATTAAGCATATTTCTTTCGTTAAGACTAATATTTTTCTTTGTATTTTTCAGAATTGTATGTCTATAGAATATTTACCAAAAAACCATCATGTTGAATCATTTTGTTTCATAAATTGCCTGTTTTTATATAAGAAGATATCCCAGAGTAGGATGTGGTTTCAAGGTGATTTGAAGTCAATATCCACTTAATGCTATCTCTCTCTCCCATGACTATGTCAAAGTTTGCTTACCCAGTCTATATTTATTTATGCTTTTAACCATTGACATTATCGCTAATCACATTAGTAATATTCACATCTTTACATTTTTTACATGTTTAATTTTCTTTTCTGGTTGATTTTTTTTGTAGAGTTTCTATGTCAAATGTTGCTTACACTCCTTTCAAGTTTCTGCTGCACTTTGTCAAATTGTTCTTCATTCTCTCCTTGGGTTTTATCTATCTTATTTATTTTAAAAATATGTTTTATTTTATGTGCGTGTACCTTAGGATATGTATGTTCACCGTGCATGTTCAGTGCCCATGGATCCCCTGGAATTAGAGTTACAGGATGTTGTGAGTTACCTGATTGTCAGTGCTGGGAACTAAACCCAGATCCTCTAGAAGAGCTCAAAGTGACTATTGAACCATCTCTCCAGCCTAACACTGTTCAGTTTAAGAGACATACATATATGATATATAAGTAATATTTCTGTTTTATATAGGATCAAATTATATAATTAAATTCTCTAGAATACATAACTATTTTATTTTTTTAAGTTAAATAGTTCCAGTAATACTCTTATTTTTTAGGGAAGTGTTTCTATCCTTATTATGTAAAGTAGGCTTTTTTCATTAAAATGCAAATTCTGTGAGTGAATATGTGTATACTTCTAACAATAACAACAAAACTCCCTGGCTTTCAAGTAAAATAAAAAAGAAGCTTTAGCTTGTATGAAATTGGCAGGAGCTGATTTGTTCTATCCACGTGTCAAGTGACAAGTGATAAATTAAACACAGTATTGTTCCCATCTTGCCTTCTGTCTTTGAAGGTGGAAAAGATCAGATTGAAAGGGAATTTCCTTTCTCTAATGATACAATTCATTCATCTGTCTCACTCCCTCTTCTGTGGTTTGCATACATTTCTGATCACAAGTAAGAGATTAAAATTTGAATCAGGATCCCCAGTAGCTTGTTTGACTGTAAAATAAGCTATTGTTCTCTTTTGACTGTTGTTCTCTATACTTACTTTGCTATAGAATCAAACCCTTGAACAACTTTTACTTTTCTTCTCCTAATGTAGCCCTAAGTGGTCTTAGTGTCCAAACAGATGGCCATTTGATTCTGACTGAGAGTCCCAGGCATCTCCATTCTTTTCCCATTTTCTCAAGTCTGCTCCTTTCTCTGCAACCTTAGATCTGTCCATGCTAACTTTCTAGCCTGTGTTACACTAAAAACAGCATCCCTTCTTATCTTTCTAGCACGTTCTCCTTTGATTGCCTCATTACAATTATTTGACCTTATTAAGTTGATCGATCCATTGACTTTACCACCTTCCCATGCTCCATCAACTCCCTACTGGATTCTCTTTTTTCTTGATGGCTGGGGTGTTGTGGCATATCATTATAGTTTTCAATTCTTACAGGGTAAGTGTGACTAAAGAAAAAAATTCACAATGAAATCTTAAAATTATGACCCAAGCATCTCCTAAGGGAAATCCTATTATAAACTGCACAACTTGACTCTTCACACATTAAAGTGACATCTTTTTTCCTGTTTTGTGGATGGCTTGAAATAATACTAATTATGCAAAGTGGCAAAATCCTTATACAATGGAACAAACACAATTTTGTTAAAGCTATGACCAAGAATTTATTTTCTTGAATGGATTTTTATTATCAATTATGGTATATGAAAGAATTTTTTGTTTTCCTTCAGCATTTTAATCTACCTATTCTATTTAATCAGTTAAACCTCAAAAATTACCATGGCTATCGGTTTACATTGTGTGATACACTTCTACTTTTGAGGCAGCAGGATTTGAAACAAACAAACAAACTAGAATTGGTAGACCAGGTTAGATTCCTTGATCTTTAGAAAAGGTACCCATCATGTCTCCTCTAAGATTTGATATGTCCTGTATGATGGAGTTAGTGACTCTGATCTGAGTGGATCATTTTGAAAATCAAGTGCAATGCATCCATAAGTTAATTAGTGTCTGAGGCAGCCCACGTGGGCTCAGGGTGTCACCATTAAGAATTACTTTCAGTGTGTAAGTTATGATGACTTGGAATTTGGTGGTTCATGCTGTCTTTCAAGCATGAAAGAATATAGGTCTTAAATTTGAGAAATAGTTTAATAGTCTTATTCCTTTCCCCAAGATCTAGGTGGTAATGAAAGAACATTATTGGTGACATCCAGTGTATATGTTCTCATTACTATATAAATAAATAGCTATGTAAACATTTTGGCTGATCTAAATCACTTCTATGTGGAGATAAAAGCTGCATGTTGTTCTCAGCTTCCCATCTCGTCACAGAAGCATCTCCTGATCTTTTTAATTTCTAAATACAATAGTGTTTTTGGAGGAATATGGAGGGACGCATGCTCAGAGTAGGAGCTGACTTGAAATGTTTATTTAATCTTCAAAGACATGTGCAAAATATCAAGAAATTTTCTCATCCTTAAATCTGGAATCATTTTAGATGATCTGCTTTGAAAATAAAGCTCCTAAGAGTGAATAACTGGCTTACCCAGCTATCTTATTTCAAGGAAAACAGTGGAGGCCTCTAGGATGAAATGCAATCCATCTCCTATTCGCTAGCCTCAGGGAAAGCTTTTTTAGGGGAAGCTGGAATTAGCCCAATTGTTGCTTTTTATCCCAATTGTTGCTCCTTTGCTTTTTGCATTTCTGGTTTTTTTCTTTATATTCACTTTTTGTTGTTTTATTAAGAGCACTTCACATCAGTCTTCATTTATAAACTTCAATTTCTAAAATTACAGTAGGAAACATGGAAATTGCTTATAGCATTTAACTGGATAATATTTACTAGCATGAACATAAATCTAGATAGCTGTATTCAGAAAATTTATACATTTAATATTTTATTATATTTAAAATTTTTTAAGTTTAAATGTTAATGTTTTAAATATTTAAAACATTTTTTAAGTTTAAATGTTAATGTTTTAAATATTTCAAAACTTGTTACATTTAAAATGTATTATATTTAAATATTTTTATTAAGTCATTTTATTGTACTATAATTCTGTTGCCAACTATGAATGATTAAAAGTGTACTCTTACTATCCAAGGTTTCCAATTTTTTATTTTATTGCTTTTAGCTCCAAGTACAGACTTGGGGTAGAAGTTTATTTTAATTTGAATCTACAAGTAATGAACATTATAAGCAAACATGAACATCCTCAGAAGCATGTCATAAGCAGCATGTTCATCAGCAGATCCACTCAAACCTCATAAGCACATCAATTCTCCCTTTTGCTTAAAGGACACAATTCTAATTTGAGATGTAAAACAAATAGTCTGATTTTCTACTTTTTTGTGTATTTACATTCACAGTTCTTTTTTTCCAGAAGTATATTTTACCATTTTTCTAAGGATTTTATTATTGGGTTTTCACACTGGCTTTCAATATTAAAATTCAATTTGTTTATGTGATTATTAGCGTGGGAATTCTTAATTTTTAAGTAAGTCTTATTTTCTATAATTTCAAAATTGGTAGTGATAATACAGAATGTAATTTCATTGTGACAGTATAGTTTTTATAGCCACTAATTATTTTTATTTATATTTTTAATTTTTAATTCTCTACATTGGTTCAATGAAACTTTATTGAAATGAAGTATATTATTTGATTTGCATGTTCCATAAGAATGTTTACTAGGAACATTTACTATGAAGATGCTAAAATAATATATTTTAAATCCCTCTTCATAGTGTAAGTGCATGCATGGAAATACATAGAAGAAACAGTGTGAAGCTTAGAAAAGCATTTGGTGGAGGACTTCAGGCTTCATATAAAGTCTTGCAACCTCACACTAAATATGTTCTCCATGGGATTGTATCATATGCTTCAAAATTAGCCCTGGCTTTAAAGATAGAGAATTATTGATTTGCATACATGAAGAATAAAATGTCCTTCAACAGAGAGAACCAGAAGACCAGATGGCTTTATTGTTAATTCTCTCATACATTTGTTGAGGAACTCTTATGAATTTTTCTTAGAGCAGTCCAAACAACTGTAGAACCATGATCCTTCCAAGTGCCTACCATGAGGCCAAACTTATGAAAGAGTCCTCAGGACCAAATGAAGTTTATCCCATTTCAGGCAAGGAAATTTAACATGTGCAAATAAATGTGCTGCATTACCTTATATAATCATAGAAAATACAGCAAAAGCATTTTATTTAATTCAATATCTCTTTACGGTAAAACAGCAAATTAGTTATGAAATATAAATACCTAAATGAGACATATATAATCAGCCAATAACTAACATTAAACCCATTGCCTGGTTTCCTGTTAAAATAATAATAATAATAATAATAATAATAATAATAATGTAAATAATAGAATGTACTGATGAAAAATGAAATTGGTGGTGTTTACATTAAATCATTGAAAACTTGTATGTTGGCAGAGATAATTTATCAAGGGAGACATGGGTGTATATGTTTCTTATGTTTTTTTTTCTTTTTTAAAATTATAATTTATTGGTTTTATTTGCCTGTTTCTTGTCTAGAGAGAAAAAGAGAAATAAAGTTCATGGAGTTGGGTGGGTGGGCAGGTAGGGAGGATCTGGAAAGAGTAGGGAGAAGAGAAACCTTGACCTGATTATATTTTATGATTTTTTTCAATAAAAATAATCAATTAATAAAAGAAATGGTACATATGCCAAGAATCCTGGACTATGGGGTAGAATTCTAACACAAATGGAGTAAAGTTTACATATATCCAATTACATTTGAATGGATTTATAATAAAAGCAAACCTGCACATGTAGGGATGTGATGAGCATTTTCTTCACTATCCTGGTTTGACAGGTCATGGGGTGGAGAAGAGGGGGGCAAGGCTGGGAAATAAGCTGATAGTACAGTGTAGGAAGCACAGATCATTAAACTGAGCTGCCTAAAATCCGTCTGAGGGAGTATTTTTTGAGCAGCCCTGTGTAAGGGGACTCTTAGGAGATAGATGGGAAGCAGAGACACATGCTATGTGTCAGGAGGCAGTGACTGAATTCTGACAAGGTACAGGATTAATAAAGCTATGATTGGAGCATACGGTGACAGCAATAATCGAAAGGTGGGAACAGATGCAAGAGGTACTGGGGGTGAGGAATTGACAAGATTTCACATGTCACACTCATGGGGGAGGAACAGAGAGCAAGGTCTCCAGATTATCTGAGGCTTTGGGTCTAGGCAATGAGAAGAGGGTAACTAGATAGCTATCACTGCAATATAAACAGGACTGTGGTCTGATTTAAAGTATTGAAAAGACATTAAAATTGACATTTCACCAGTCAGTAGGAATTACAAGATTAGCAAATAGAATTCCACTAGTGAGTATATCTCACTTTTAGACGAGATAACATGATAGAAAGTTGATATTTTCAGTAAAAAAAAGGAGATCAAAAAATTTGAAATGTGACAAAGCCATCATCATCATTCTTACAATATCTTTAAAAATCCCAGTGTGACTCCTGTGTCTCAATTAAATCACTGATAATTTTAATACTTCAATTTTTTTCAGCTACAAAAATAGGAAAGCCATACAAATTTTGTGTTTGTTTCCCAAATTTGTGTTAAAGACTTTGCTTTAGGCAAAACACATAGTATGAATCTGCTCACATATATGTGTTAATTGTTACATGGAGAGAATTCTACAAGGGATGTACATTTGGTATTGGAAGTTGTTGTTAATGCATATAACTTTTACTCCTTTCTACACTATGTCAGGCACAATTATTTAAACTGTTAAGTGATTTACTCTTTCAGCCAACACTATAAATTAAATTATTTCTATTTCACAGATAAGAGAAACCAAGACTCAGAGACATGAGACATTGTCAAGTCCTTTTATGGTTCCAGAGATTTGACTTGGTTGAGGTGGGAAGGGAATGACAAAAAGACAAATAGAAATCTGTGTCTGGGTTGATTGGGATCTTTGATGAAGAAACTACAGCACCCCAAAGCTTAGCATGCTTATTATATATGGTGAAAAATAGAGTCATGGTTATTGAATATAGCTAAGCAGGAGTCAGGGTTTATGGGACAAGAACACACGTTTGGTTATCCCAATAGGAATCTTGGTAGGGGATCAGTCATCAAGTTCTAAAGAGGGTATATATGGTAGATATTTTCTATATACTCTATCAACCATTTATATGTGGACCAAGAGAGAATTCTCTGATCCTAGCTAGAAGAAGGCTTTGTCATTTTCCCATAGATCTAAGGTTTAGTGTCCTTGACATGGACATGCCCATATCATCAGGGCATATTCACTTAGGTTTTGACTCAGAGTTTTCTCAACACCCTATACCAAGCCATTTATGAGGTTAACCATCAATCCATGTTGCCCTGTACTGAACAAATCTGTAAATATTTGTTTTCAACCAGGCTTGGTTTGGACATTTCATTTGTTTGAATGTGGTCTCCAGGTTGCTTCCATGTCCATTTCTAAGGTTCATATGACATTGCTTCTATACATGGCCATGATTTCACTCGGGATTATACAGGGAATAACAGAGCATGGAGAAAAGCTAGTTTTAGATTTAGTCCAGGTACTTGCTTTAGACATATAATTTTGCTTTGCAGACTATGGGAGGTTGGGTTAATTGCTTTCTCCTGCATAATCCTTTTCTCATCTGTAAACACTGAGTTGTAGCAGAGAGTATGACAAACATATGAGCTGTCTATAGTTACTTAAAGTCAGTCAATAAGATTCTTTTACCTGTTAGGAAAAGGTGTTGTATAAGAACCCACTGTACTGTTAGGGGCCATAAAATGTTAGCCCAAGGGAGAATTGACTTCAGCATCAAGACAAAGAGAGCTTTTAGGTTGAATAAAATATGTTACATGTGACATTAGTATCTACATTTTTAGATGGTTAGAGTTGTAAAATATAATTTTCAATGTCTTTTGTTTTTCTTGTTTTTTATTTTTTTTCAAACTGGAACAAAGAACCTGAGGATGCCTGTGAATCACTCTTTCCTCAGATCCTTCACACCTTTCTTAGTGTGTGAGCCATAAGACTTTCCTCATAAATTCTGATGATTGATTTATTAGCCAGCTAATTTCTAGCTTATGTCAATTGTAATAAAATTAAAATGGACCTTTATATTCACTCACCCAAGGGGATGTTCCCAGCACCCCCTCCCAAATGATCACTTCCTCCCCTGTGATTAAGCACCTCCCACCATATTTAAACTATTTATGTACACATCTGTGTCCTCTACTTGGCAATCAAAGCTTCTTAAGAACACGGCCTGAGACACTGCCTTATTCCTGATAATTAGTAAAACACATGGCAATGCACAACCATTCATAAAAATTTGGTGAATTAAATTGTCAGGACTGATATTATACTGCTAGCCATAAATTAATTAATATTTATAAATATGCCTTATAGCTAAGATTTTACCACAAAACTCTAAAGATCTGAAATTAAAACTTGTCATCTGTCCTATACATTTACCTATACTTTACTATATGGGTTTTATCTATACTTTACTATATATACTATAAATTATTCCTTAAAAATCAAAGACTTAAATGAGTTTGTCAAGGCTTCTTGCCTCCTCTCTAAAATAACTGAATTAACAAAGGGTCTGTAAAAATAGCCAAGGTCTTTGGATTTCTTTGTGTATGCATCCCTGTATAATAAATGATCCAGTGACTTACTAACCCACTGGGAACTGCATGTGCGGATGGAAAATTGGTCTTTAATTCTCCCTAACCAAAGAGAGACAAGCATCGCTTAGTTACATATAAGAGACAACATAGAGCATCCCTCAGGTTCAGGCATCCAGCTGGATGGATAGAGTAGAACAATAATAAATTTTTAGAACATTGGCTGTTGATTAGCTTGTGATGTGTAACTATGTTTTAGCTTGTAAAGTGGCACTTTGGTTTTATTTTTTTTTATTTACTTAGTATCTTCCATTTTTTGATTTATACCTTTCTCAGCCTTGAGAAGTTTTATATCATACTAGCTTAAGGTGTGTAGAAAACTGAGGTCCTAGAGCAAGTGGGAGGATCTACTTTCTTAAGTAGTCAAAGTTGTCAAGGATCTGGGCAATGGAGATGGCGGCACCAGTTACATCAAAGAAATTGACAGTGAGGGGGGACCTTCGTTCATAAGCTGGGTTGTGAAGAGTAACCCAATGGAGTGTTGGCTTCTAGTATAGGTTACTTCAGTATGTCCTTGGAAAAGAAAGTGACCTTTTTTAGCTACAGAGAATCATTGTATGTTCACAGAGAATGACAGTTTAGAAACTTGGCATAGTCTAATATTTAGAATCTCATGTTTACTAACTAGCTTCTTCTGGAATGGTTTGAATTTTTAATTATAAAGGAAGAGTGGTTGATAAAGTGGGTAATTATTCTGTGGATGGGAAGTTTTGCAAGATGACTTCATTTTAGTAATAACAATGATGGTATCTCCTGTAGGCTGGACATTTTTCCATGCTATCATAATTTTTCCATGCTATCATAGGTCTTGTCTTTTTTTCTTTCTTATCTTTCTTCTTTTCCTTTCTTTCTTTTTGTTTGATACTCACAACTCCTGAAGGACAGTGTTACGATCACCAGTATTTACAGATGGAAATTTGAGTTTTGCAGAGCTGCGTGACATAGACAAGATCTCGATACAGTAACCAGCAGCAATAGGGGCAAATCTAGAATTTTATACTTAAAATTTCTAACTATTTCTGTCTTCCTTGCTTCCTCTAAGTTCTTTAATTCAGTCAGAGCCAAGCGCAGGTAGGCCTCTTTGGCAGCTGAAAGTTAATCAGGCATAATCTTTGCTGACATTTTTCCAGGCTCTTGTGCCCTCAGACAGCTAAATCTTTTTCAGTGAGTGCTTGGACCTTTGTGTCTGTTGCAGAATCCCCTGACTTGGATCTTATATGTAACCCTTCCCACATTTTGAACTTGGTCAGAAAATGTTTGCATCTCTAATGTGTAAAATTATCAATTCAAGCTATTTTATAACAGTACAACAGGAAACATTGTTTCTCTTTCCTAAAAGTTTTGACTCCTTAGATATCTATCTAGAGGCCCTGGCACTTCCTAAATCAAATGAGAGTGTTGGAACATTTTAGCTGTCTGAAGAGAAGGAAGCTAAGTTGGGCTGTTGCCTCTCTCTTGCCTTTTTGTGTGTCACTCAGTGTTGCTATGGTAGATTTATCTTGTATAATTCTCAATATTGATAATATTTGTCTTCTATTGCTTAATGGTCATCTTATGGGTGCCTTGTCAGATTATAGAGGGTCACTGTGTTGGGTGCCATGATCACAGTTAGGTTCATCCAGTAGGATAAGGGATCTTAGCAAATGTCATCTGTTAGTTTTTTGCACGTGGCACATGAATGGAATCTCAACACCAGGAGTACCACAGGAGAGTTTATTAGAGCAGCAGGCAGAGGTGCGGGCAGAAGGGATCAGAGAAAGAGAGAGAGGGAGGGGACTTGTGTGAGCACTTTCTTTAAGAGAGTGGGTGGGCCCAAGTTTACATAGCCACACTCAGGGGCATAGTTGTGACTCTTGTTACATTCCAGGTGAATGCAAGCCTTGGAAATGCTTACATTTTACTTTTTGATATATATATATAAAGCTGGGTTTATGGCGGGGAGGAGCATGGTCGTCATGGTCTTTGTCTACTTCCAGCTGACACAAGGACGGAGATGTCTTTAGCTCATCTTGCTGGCAGAATTGAGGGTTTGAATTATCTCATATTTTAGATTTACATGACTCGGATATCTTCAAGATGCCAGAAAGACTGCTGCCTTTCCTTCTGTATGTAGAAAGGCATGTATCATTTTGAAAGACTGTGTCATTGGACATACACTTGACTTATATGAAAGGGCCTTTGTTACACTTACGTTTGAAAAATGTATATACATCTTGAAATTATGCTTCTTACAAGATGATCGTATAGCTCTGACATATATCAGTCTGTCTCATGGAAGTTGGAAGCTTATAATTTTGTATTTGTTGGGTAAGGTGGTTAAAGGGATATATTAGTTTCCTTGGTCTTCTGTATTAACATACCATAAATGAGCTAACTCGACCAATGACAGTTTTTTATCTCACAGTTCTGAAAAAGCCTACCAACATCCCCTTGGCAGATTGACTTCTTCTGAAAGCCATAAAGGGAACTTTGTTGCCAGCTGGTGTCCTAGCTGTACATAGCTTAAGGATTTCTTTTGACTTCTGGTGGTTTACTTCCTATAACTTTTGTTTCTGCATGCATGTCTGTGCATCTAAATGTCTTCTTTTTAAAATTCAAATTTTTTATTTTATGTATACAAATGTTTTGCCTGAATGTGTGTATGTGTACCATATGTGTGCTCTATGCCTACAGAGCTAGAAGAGGATATCAGAACCTTGACAGTGGAGTAACAGGTAGTTGTAAGTCACCATGTATGAGCTGAGAACTGAGCTTGCATCTTCTGCTAGAGCAACAAGTTCTTTGAATTACTCAGCCATTTTTTCCAGCTCTAAATTTCTCCCGGTTGAAGACATTTGTCATAGTGGATTAAGACCTGCTACAATTCTCTTAACTTGAACATCTTCAGAGACCCTATTTCCAATTGAGGTCCCATTTATATAATGGTTAGGCATTTAATATTTTGTGAACAACAAAATTCAATCCATAGCAGGGGGAAAGCCCTCACTAGAACTTGGGCTTCCTTACACCAGTACTGCAGGATTAGGATTATATTCTGATGCCTCCTGAAGTGTAATAGTTGCTTAGGAATATGCTCAATTATTATTGTTTTAACACCTTCTGATTTATCATAGGATTTTATTTTAGAAGAATTTTTTAAAATACTAACCTAAATCTTGACCCATTGCCTTATTTTGATTAGTTTTTAAGAATTATTTCTGATACTTCTTGAAATATATTTTTCCGTTTAAATATTGTTAGGTTTTTGAAGAAAAGTAAACAGAAAAATCATATCTGATGTCAACCCTAATTAGTCTTATTCAATAAAAGCCTGGAATCAGATGTTGAGGATAAAGGCTGAATGGTCAGAGAAACAGAGCATCCAGCCACCAGAGATGCCTTACTTCTACAAAAAATCTCAGATTGAGTGGTAGGGATCATGTTTCTATAGATCTTCAGCCTGAATGAGGCCAAGATCCTGTCATTACCTATCTTATATTTTTGTCTCTACCTCCCTAATGCTGGAATTAAATGCATGTGGCACTGCTGCCTGGCCTCTATGGTTGGCTAGTGGCTAGTTCTGCCCTCTGATCTCTAGGCAAGTTGTATTTGTCAGAACACAAAGAAAAGAGCATAAAATTCATATTTATAAGAGAATATGGAGTATTCCTAGTTATAATTATATAAGTATATATCATATATAAAGCATATATATTCTTTAGTCATAGTGCTCATGAGTACTAAAATAAAAACCATACTCATTGTTGCATGGCTGCTCTTATGTCTGTAAGTAACTTTTAAGCTCAGAAAGACAAACCATGTATAAAAAATTTTGGAGTTGTAAAACATATTAGGTTCAAATTAAGCATGGTCTAAAAATAATATTGTGCTATTTCTTAAGCTTAAACAAATGAACCCAACTGCTATTATCTCTGCAATATTCATTTAATAAAAATGCTTCAGTAATTTGACTTTGGAGTAAGAAAAATATGTGTGATATGTCTCAACTCTACCATTTCTTTGTGACATTAGTTAAGGGCCCTGTGAGCTAAGCACCAGTATTCTCATGTGTAATGCTGAGACAGGGATGCTATATTTTATCATAGGACTTTGGGAAATCTTAAGAAAAATACATCAGAACATTTAGATCAGTCCTAGGCAGTTGGTAAGCAGACCATAAACATCAACTGTATTGTCACTGCCAATTAAATTAATTACTTCCATTAAAATTGTAACTACTATTTTTACACTCATTAAATTAAAACCCCAAGCTTAAAGAGCAGGCTTGCTATGATTTTGTGCTGACAGCAATTAGGAATATAGGTAGCAATAAATTATAATTATCATATATTAGAGATTATGGATCTAATGTGTCCATTATTATAATTCATTCTGAATAAATAATAATTTTGATAGAATTATAACCTATAGCAAAAGTCTTAGATTAAAAATGTATATGTGTGCTGTGGACAGAGGCTAAAGTGGAGATTCTATGGTGGTAACAGGCATGATAGAGGGCTGAGGTCGACAGGGAAGCATATCGTTGCTCAGTAGGATTGGTAAGGTAGTATGTGCACACATAGACACACACACACACACGCACACACACACACACACACACACACACACACACACACACACACACACACACACCACACAGACTCAGACCATTCCCTACACTTCCCATGCCCTAGCAGTGGGACCACCTTGGCTTTGGGCAATAATGACATTGCCCTGGTTCTGGGAAACCATAGAGGCCAAGATGAGAAATGGTTCACTCTCTGGATTTGACCACCTTGATGGACCACTGTGATCTGTGATGCCATTGGAAGCCATGTTGGTTGTCTGTGGTCCATGCTGCTGCCACAGGTTGTGATGAAGCTCAAGATCCATGAGGAAGTTCATGGTCTGTGCTGCTGACTGAAGACATGTTGAAGTTTATAGGCCATGGTACTAACAGGACCATATTGATATAAGTGGCCTGCATTGCCACCTTTGGCCTTGTTGATGTCCAGGTTCATGGTCCTACTACAACTGGATCTGTGTTGATGTCTGGTCTGTGTTGTCACCAAATGTCATGCAGATGTCCAAGTTCTGTGATGCAGACTGAAGTCATGTTTGTGTATGAGTGCTGTGCAACCACCGGGAGTCATATTGATGTATGTGGCCTGTGCTGCCACCAGAGGCCATGTTAATGTCCATGGTTTGGGCTGCCTTTGAGGTCCTGGTCTGAATATATGGTCCTACTGCTGCTGGGTGCTATTCTCCTGGTGTGTGCTGTCTCAGAAACCATGAGGAAGTCCAGGATCCATGGTCCCACTAATTATAAAGAGCAAGGAAGCTACTTTTGCAGTGCTATTGATGACTTTGACATACAGATGAAAAAGGATGTGAAATGTTTCTATGTCAACCCCTGCTTCCCAATGCTACTCCTATAAGTAACAGTGTAAACAGAAAGCCATTGAAGAGAACTTTTAAAAACTGTGATAAGAATGATGAAGTATAACTTTCCATGATTGATGGTTCCAGGTCAAGAGAGACCCAGTCTTATTTAAGGAGCAGGTCACTGAGAGTTTGACCATGCTCCTGGTAGTATATAGATAACAAAAATTATACTTGATATTTTTCTTTTTTTATATATGGGAGGAGTAGATCACAAGGGTGAGGTCAGACATGGACTGAGAAGTAAGTGAAATTTGGTGCATGGTGTAAAATTTTCAAAGAAGCGATAAAAATATCATGTTTTATATATATATATATACACATATATAGATCATTTTATGTGTTTTTATTCACTAAATCTTTTTTTAAAATTATTTAATCAGAGTAGCTTCATTTCCTAATGCTATCTCCATTTATTTTCAGAATCTTATTTAAATTAACACACAAATAATATATACTCATGTTGAAATAAATAGATGAGCATTCTTAAACACAGAATTCTGATTTCTCAGAGGCTTACCCTCCTCACACAGTGTCTGCCTGCTGAGGTTGCATACCTTTGTGCCATCTCCTTTTTAGAATGGTGCCTACCCCTTAAAGAACATGGATGTTCTTATTGGCACATATCTCAAACCTAAAGATATCAGGCCACACACCCTTGTAACTATTTCCCAGGAGGTAGATAGTTAAAAAAAATTGTGTTATAGACCCCAAGTTATGAAGTTCTGCTTTAATCCAGTTTTTTAATGTGGTTTATCATATTTGCTACACTGAACTAAATCATGTGGTGGGAAATTCTGTTACTTCCTAAAAACTTATAGAAATCTAATATCCACCTTTGTTCTGGAAATTGTTCAACAGACTGCTTGATGGATGGCTCTAGGGATTCCTCAGAAAACTCCTCAGCCTGGTCCTTGAAGAGGATTCTCTACATTCCTCCACTCTCCATCCCTTCACATGGCTCTCCAGGCTTTCTCTCTCTCTCTCTCTCTCTCTCTCTCTCTCTCCTTTAGTTGGAAGCCCTTCCTTCACTTTAAAGTCCTGCAGCATGTCTGCCATTCTAATAATATTCTTTACATCTAATCTCAATGTTTTTCCTCTTTTTTTTATTTAAAAATTTTCCCATACCTATCACTGCTTCTTCTCCTCCTCCCAGTCCTCATCCAGCCTTCCCCCACCCCATTCTCCCTATCCATTCCCCAGGGAGGGCAAGGGCTCCCATGCTAATTCAATTATTGTTTGTCATATTCTGTTGAGATAGGTCCAGGTTCCTCCCCCACATATCAAGACTGAGTTAAGTGTTCCTGTGTCGGGAATGGGATCCATGATGTCAGTTCATGCACCAGGAATAAACTCTGGTCTGACTGCCAGAGGCTTCACCAACTTCCCACACTGCTGTTGGACTGTCACCTACATTTGGACGGTTTAGTTCCATTCAATGAAGGTTTCTCAGCTATCACTTCAGAGTCAGTGATCTCTCTATAGCTCCGGTCAGCCAGCTAGCTCTGTGGGTCTCCTCTTCATGATCCTGATCCCTTTGCTCTCCCTCTTAATCTGACCTCCCACCCTGTCTTGAGGCTCTTTCCCCTAAGAGTCTCATTCTTAATAAGTAGTTGTGTATGAGCTTCCTTGCCCAGGCCAATGACTGTTTCTCTATTATTATCAGATTTCACACTGCTGGCTTTTATACTTTATTTTGATACTTTGAATTTTATCTAAGTTGAGTCTTGTTTGTACCTGGTTAGTACTTTCCTTTCAGTGATACATTGGGAAGAAAATCCAGGCAGCAAGGACAGCCAACAAAACAAAGGCACTATGTCTGTTTCTCAACATCCATTTCATCTAGAGAGGTACCTACTATGACGCTGAACTACCATGAATTTTTTAAAAATCTGAAATTTATTCTATCATGTACCATTTTTAACCAGAAAAGGACAAGCTAGGAACCATCTAGAAAAGTTTCTAAAATCTCCCTTGGACAAGGTAACTAAGCTCATTCACTTATTACCCATCCCTCTCCAATATTATCTAATCTCTGTTCCAAAGCAAAGATGATGCTTCATTTCACTGATATGTTTCCCCTCATTCAATACTATTAAAGGCTTACAATGAAGAGCTGGAATGCTGAAATGTGGATTTCAGAATACAAAATGTTGTAAGAGTCAAAATATCTTCACAACTAATGTGAACTAATATCAACCCTTGAATTTTTGACAAAAATAAAATATGAGTATGCTTGGTTAGGAGACACATCTCTAGACTCCACTCTGGGCATTGGCTGTTGTATAGTTTCTGACCTATGTGCTGGTTTAAGTTTCCAAAGTGGGAAAAGCCTGCATTCTAAAACTGATGCTCTGCGTTTCTTGAACAGGAGTTAATTGCCATGTTAGCATAAGAAGAGAACCAAGCACAAATGTAAAAAGGAGAAATGCTCTTCAACCACTTCGGTATTTTACACACTCTAACTTTGCTTAGACCCACACCACTTGATGTCTCTGGAGTCAACCTCCACCCTCATACTTTCATTCACTTTTCACTTTCTCTCGCTGGTGTGTTTCTCAAATTTCTTTTTTTTTTCTTTTCCTTTTTTTAATTATTATGAATAAAGAAATCATATTTTCTATCCTTGTATATCCTTATTCAGGTTCTCTTCCCCCTCCCACCACATCAGGTTATTCTCTCTTCTCCACATCTCCCCATTGCCCCCCATGGGCAAGCGGTCCCAAGGTCCCAAGGTCCCAGTATTGCTTAGTTCAGCCTCCACTCCTGGCAAATACAGTTTTCTCCCCTCAACATCAAGACTGAGTCAGGTGTTCCTCTAGGGGGAGTGGGATCTAAGGTGTCAGTCCAAGGTATTGCTGATTCCAAGCTGTTCAGTGGTTGTGGTTTGCAGCTTGGGCATGCTTTGCTTTGTTTGTTTGTTTGTTTGTTTGTTTAGAGTCCACTAATGAGTGAGTACATCCTCTGCTTATCTTTCTGGGTTTGTGATACCTTCCTCCAGAGGATATTCTCCAAATCCATCCATTTGCCTGCAAATTTTAGGATATCTTTTTTTTTTCTTACTGCTGAGTAGTACTCCATTGTGTAGATGTACCACAGTTTGTTAATCCATTCTTCAGTTGAGGGCATCTAGGTTGATTCTAGGTTCTTGCTATTACAAATAATGCTGCTATGAACATAGTGAACTAATACCTTTGGAGTGTGAATGTGCCTGTTTAGGGTATACACCCAGAAGTGGTATTGCTGGGTCCTTGGGGAGATTGATTCTCAATTTTCTGAGAAACCTCCATATTGTATTCCAAAGTGGCTGAACAAGTTTACAATCCCACCAACAATGGAGGAGTGTTCCCTTTGCTCTGCATCCTCTCCAGCATAGGCTATCATCTGTACCTTTTATCTTAGCCAATCTAACAGGTGTTAGGTGGTATCTCAAAGTTGTTTTGATTTGCATTTCTCTGATGGCTAAAGATGAAGAGCACTTTTTCAGGTGCCTTTCAGCCATTCGTAGTTCCTCTTATGCTTTGTCTTTTACCTACTGTAAATTTTTTTCTTCCGCCATACCTAGGAACAGACATGTCTTTTCCTTTTTAATTTCTTTTTTTTTTCATTCACATACACAAATATGCATGTAAATAAATCTTTAAAAATAAAGATTTTAGGAAGGGGTACTCTATTCCTACATTCCTTTCCTCAGATAATATAGGCTTCCTTTGTTATCATGGCACACAGTAATCATTCTGAAATGGTCCTTTCCTGAGCCACCTTCGGAATGGTACTTATTTGTGGGAATGGAGAATTGATGAATTCTTACTTCCTTTTCAGTTGAGAGAAATCTCAAAGGAGAAAGTTATGGAAAGAAGAAGAGCAGAAACTGAGGACAAGAGAAAGACAGAGATTTCTCCTTCCATAGTGGACATCAAGTTTAATTATTTTTAATATTGTTGTTAAAGTACGCTATAAAATATTTACCCATGATAAAAAAAAATGTTCTTATTCTATAACTGCTGTGAAGATTCCACTTTTATTTCCCGATTGGTCTCTGTAAATTTCACATGAACACTACTTCACTATTTACTGAGCCAAAGGAACTTTGATAAAAGTGGCTGAGGGATCAGATTAGTCAGTAAAATGTGTGCCTGGTAAGCACTAACCCAAGTTCAAAAAAAAAAAAAAATCTAGGCAGGTGGTACATGCTTGCAATCTCAGTACTAGGAAGGCTGAGGCAGGTGGATCTCTGAGCTCAGCCTTACTTAGCAGGTAACTCTAGGCCAGAAAGAAACCATATCTCCAAAGAAAAAGGCACACATTGTCTCTCCACACTTGTGCAAATATGTACATACACCCCGAGAGAGAGAGAGAGAGAGAGAGAGAGAGAGAGAGAGAGAGAGAGAATTGTGATTTATCTTCTAAGATGTGGGGTGATATATTATATATTTAGTAAAACCTGAAATATTGGAGAAGCAGCACACAGTCAAATCCTAGGCAGACAGCTCAGGAATTTCTTGATTCTTGAGTACAAGGACAAACAGTTGGGATTCAACAGCACACACCTTTAATACCAGCACAGGGAAAGCCAGGAGTGGTGACCTCCACCCTTAATCCTATAACTCCAGAGACAGAAAGTCCTCTGTTTCTGTGAGTTCAAGGCTAACTACAAAATAGGATAGTTCACACCTTTAATCCTAACCTGGATGGGAAACAGCTGACAAGAAGGGTATATAAGGCCTTGTAGAAACCCAGCAGAGGCAGAAGTCATCTGAGGAAGCTTCAAGACAGCTGGGTGAGAACTGACTGTGTTACTTCCTCTCTGATATTTTCACTCAAAGTCTCTTTTCAAACAATCTGAATTGGTGCTACAAAGACAGCCCTACAATGTCAAGCATAAAATTTGTATTCAAGGGCCAATGCTATCATAGTTTCTCATCTCAGTATTATTAACATTTTTGTCCCAAGTACATGCATGTTGTGGAGAGTTAGTCCCATTCCTTTCTCCATCAGAAGTGCTCTGTCACCTTTCTGTTCCTAAAAATGTTTCTCTTAATGAAGTCAGGCCATTTTAGTTTGGTGCAAAATCACTCCTTCTGTTTGGAGGAGGTAAGTCTCATGACTTTCTACCAGGCATGGTACCTTTGTGACAACTTTGTTGCTGTGGAAATAGATGATCCAGACCAACAATTTTTTCAGCATTGCACTCTGTATTCATTCAGTCATTTGTTTGACTGATATTTATTATCACTGAGAATGTGCCAAACCTATAGTTTCTGCAACAGTATCAACCAAGATAGCAAGGTCTTATGCATATCTTATGAATATCTTTTGAATGCATAAGTGAAGAGTGAGTGAGAATGTCAACAGTCAGTGGACATGGGTAATAACAGTGGAAAGAACTACAAGAAAATGGAATATCTGTGGGTTCTGATTCAGACAGAATGGTAAGGAGACATTAATGAAAGTTAAAACTGAGAAAGCGATCCATCTAAAGAAGACACATTACTGGAAAGAGAGTTGGAAAATGTGACAACCCTCAGATGTGGATCAGTTCATTCTCTGTTATGAAGAGGCCTATAAGACAAGAAAAAAGGTTTTAAGACACAGAGCACTGGAGTACCTTTTAAGATTTCAAGGTTGTGTGAGATCTGGGTATCACAGAAAGTAGTTTGATAGTTATTTTTTTGTCATTTTGTCAGACATCAGAAGCTTCTAAGCATAGGAAGTAACATATTCTCCTTTAAGGTTTTATAAACAATGCCCTAAAGACAAGAGGAAAAGCAGGGAATTATCTTAAACAACTTTTGAAGCATTCTGAGACATTGGTGGCCTACATTAGAGTTGTATGCTTAGAAACAGAGAGAAATTGCAAGGCATGAATGACAGAGACCAAGACAATAGCCATTGCTGTCAGTTGGTGAAAGATATGAGCCAAAGTGACTCCAAGTTTGGGGCTGACCAATTCGGAAGTTTATGTTGCTATTTACTGATAGGAAAGTTCTTCTGTGGAACAGCTAGCTGGCTTGATATATGGGCAGTTGAGTGGAAATAGGGGTATCTGAGTCCCTATTGCTCTATTCTTAAGATGTTAAAATACATTTCCTTCTTTTAGATGATCTTTCATGAGACTCTGATACTGAATTAGTGAATTTGATTTACCTAGCAGCCTGCTTTCTGTAGTAAACATGATGCTACTGTCTTGAACATTACACAAATAACTTGTCTTATAGAATTATGTGTTCATAGTTGTGGGTCCAGAGTCTGAAGAATTTGTGTAGAAACAGACATCTTGGTTACACATGATCTGCCTGTGATCATTAGCACATGCAGATATGAATGTGTGTAGATTATCAAACAGATAAAGGTTTGTCTACAATTGGAGAGATTCTACCTCAAATAATTGTCTAGTCATATGGAACTAACCAGAAGTCATCAGCATAATCAAGTTGTCTTTATTTTAGGTATTGAGGGATGGTTTGATATGTGTATATTGATAAATGTAATCTAACACAAAGGGTCTCAACAATAGAAAACACATGATCATCTTAATAAACAAAGAAAAGACCTTTGACAAAATCCAATATCCTTTTAAGATAAAAAAAAAAAATCCCCAGAAAGACTATGAATGGGAGGAGGGGCATATCATATCAGAATACAAACTATGCATTACAAACCTATAGCCAACATCTTCCTGAAAAGGAAAAAACCCAAAACAAACAAATATTTTCTCTCCAATCAGGAAATGGACAAGGATGCCTGCTTTCTTCTCTTCTGTTCAACATATTGCTTGAAGTATGAAATACAGCTATAAAACCAAGAGAACAAAACAAAAAAGAGATGGATGGAGAAAGGAGAAGTCAAAGAATCCAAATCCGTAGATGACTTGATTCTACACACAGGAGACCCTAAATATTTTAAGAGGAAACTCAGAGCTGATAAACACTTTCAGCAAAGAAAGTGGTGGGTTATAAAATCAATATGCACAAATAAGTATCCTCTGACAAATGCCATTGTCAAATACACCAGGAAGGAAATCAAGAAAAACAATTCAAGTTCGAGAGAGAGAGAGAGAGAGAGAGAGAGAGAGAGAGAGAGAGAGAGAGAGAGGCAGAGACAGAATGAGAGAGAGAGAAATGAAAAACTTCACAGTAAGACACTAAAACACTGAAGAAAGTAATTGAAAAAGAAAACACCAGAAGATGAGAATATCTCCCATGCATATGGGTTTGAAAAAGACCACAGGCAATCCTGAGCAATAAAGATAATGCTGGAGGTACCACAACAGCAAATTTCAAGTCATACTTTACAGTCATAAGAAAAGAAAAGAGAAAAATGTATAGTACTAGCACACAAATAAACATATAGCATCATGAAATAGAACAGAACCCAGACATAAGTCTGTGTAATTGTGGCTACCTGACTTTTGACAAAAAACAAAAACACACATTTGGGAAAAGACAGCTTTTTACACAAATAGTAATATATGTATATACATATACACACATATGTGTATACACACACACACATATATATATATATAATTTCCTGATCTTTACACCTTATTCTGCACAAAGGAAAGATCCCAAATGGACCAAAGACATCAAGATTAGACCTGAAACTGTTAGAGGATAAAGCAGGGGGCACACTTTATGCTATAGACACAGGTGAGGACATGGAAGGCATGGGTGAAGATGGCTCTAGTCATTGGGCAAATGAAATCACTGATTGACAAGTGGGAATTCCTAAAATTATAAAGCTTCTGTTCAATGACAACAAAATCAATAAAGAGACTAGGCAACTCACAGAACAGGAGAAAGTTTTGGCCAGCTATATAGCCAAATGAAGATTAGTGTCTAGAATATACAAAGAGGTTCATAAAGTAACTGCAGAGAACATAAATAAAAATTTTATTTAAAAAATGAAGTCTGAGAAACTAAATAGACTTCTCAGAAAAAGAAAGATAAATAGCTAATAAATGTTTTAGTAAAAAGGTCAACATTCTTAGCTATCAGTGAAGTGTGGGTAAAAACTACTTTATGATGTCATCTCATGCCAGTCAGAATGGCTATTGTGAAAAAAAAAAAAAAAAGGACTACAAATGCTGTCAAAGATAAGGGGAATGGACCCTTATGGAAACTGGAGCAGCCCCAGCAGAAAACAGTCTG
The DNA here is from genome assembly GCA_004025045.1 of Sigmodon hispidus. NCBI lineage: Eukaryota > Metazoa > Chordata > Mammalia > Rodentia > Cricetidae > Sigmodon > Sigmodon hispidus. The sequence continues at coordinate 154,380 of PVIH01000629.1, forward strand.
GTGGCTTCTCACAAAGCTAACACAGTACTGCCAGGTGCCCCAGCTCCAGTATTCCTGGCCATGTCCCCAGAGCACTCCTCACTTGCTAATAGACTTACCTGCACTCCCATATTCATTGCAGCTCTACTGAAAATAGGAGAAGAAGAACTAGCCCAGGTGCCTGTTGTAGAAAGTTTTTTGGGCCCGTTTTGGGTCCGGGAGATTTGTGCCCAGAGTTTGAGCGCCAGCGGCTTTTGTCTACCAAAGAAATGAAATCATACGCTTATATCTTTTACACTGTTTGGCCTATGTCTTATGCCCATTACTAGCTAGCTCTTTCATCTCAATTCAACCCATTTCTATTGATTTGACCTCCACTTGGCTCTCAGCCTGTGGCTGGTCGGTACCTCTACATGTCTGTTCCTCTTGGGGGTCCGATGGAGAGTAACTAACTCCACCCTCCTTCTACCTGGCTGCCTCTGATTCTCCACCCTCTTCTACGGTGGCATGCCTGGGTGCAAACAGTTCTTTATTTACATCATATAAAAAACATTCTACCACAGGTGCCCATGAATAGCAGCTGGATTTCATCTTTCATAAAGATGGATTTCACATGCATCACACAATGTTATTCAGTAGGAAAGAACAAAAAGAAAATATGCAATTGAAGGAAAATGGATAGACCTGGGAAGTGCTGTACTGAGTTAGGTAACCCAGGACCAGAAATAAACCTACTATATGCCCCTATTTCTGTACAGGTCCTCAGTATGGAGGAAGGGCAGAAAGAATATAAGAGATGATGTGGTGATGTTCAACAAAAGGAAATCCATTGGAAATGGCAAAGCAGTTGTTATGAGCTCAGTGCAGCTGTGATTGTCTATCTACAACAAAATTTCCACCAGATCTGGCCCATCATTGTTGTGAAGGAAAAGAGTTCATTGGCCCCTCATCAAGAGTAACCATGGTCAGTTAACACGTGTTGGGTTGTGGGGATCATTTCTTCAGTAGTATAGCCACACACAAGTTGCTTTTGCTCCACCTCTATTCAGGCAAGTAACTAATTAAAGCCAGTGAGTCACACACACAAAGAGGAGAAGAAAGTAGGATCAGGGCATCTTAAAAAGAAGGGTACTAATGAAAGATGAAGGGGGAAATAGAGGAGTAAAAATGACTAAAATTTATCATATAAATGTATGAAGCTGTCTATACACATTTGGAAAAACATTTTTTATAGTAATTGTTACCTAATGACAACTCACAAGAAATCCCTTTTCAAAATAAATGGCCTATTTTGTTAGTCTTTCTTTTGTTTATTTTCCAAATTAGACTCTCTCAATTTGAAGTTGAAAGTATAACTTTTGAATCTAATTATAGAAAAATTCTGTGTAATGGAGCTTGAAATGTGAAGACATGCTATAAAATTACAGTGTTTTAGAATCACTGAAACAAGCAAGGAAGGGTAGGAGGTAAATACCTTCCCACTCATTGAAAGGGCTTACATTCTCAAGGACTTTTATGGGTTAATTCCATGTGATAAAATGCTGATTTGGGGGAGAATCTCTCTATTGTAAGCAAAAGAAGCTTCCTTTTGTCTGATAACCCACTTGCAGTCAGTCACGTTATCTGCATTGCTATCACAAGATGGGATATGTGTGACCAGGATGTCCATTTTTACATAAATTCTTCAGTCTCTCTGGACTCACAACTATGAACACACATGAATTTCTAAGACAGGTCATTTGTGTAATGTTCAAATGTGTAAGTGCCTTCTTTGGCAAAAACCAGCAGCCTTGTCATCTTTGATTATTACAAAACGTAGGATGAAATTAGAGTGACTGAATTTCTGAAATGCCTGCTTTTTTTGTTTTGTTTTGTTTGTTTTTCTGTTCACATAGAGGATTTTTTCTCATCATTTTCCTACAAGATAACAACATGTATTTCTTAGAGGTAGCAAAGGAAAGATTCTGCTTTCGAATATACCATACTAGCCTGGTTTTTATTTTTAAATACGGAAACAGTGTTCATCAATATTCAGTGTTATTACTGAAAAGTGAATATTGATTCCTTTAATTTGGTTGTTTGGGGTGTTTTATTTACAGTTGTCTTTTGTCTAACAGTTATGACAGAATTGTTTGTTTTCTGTGTGTCCTCTTGAGTCTCTTCATCTTGTTCATCTAAGTAAAGCATTCTTTGCAGCATCAGTAGGGCTGCTTTGGTGGTTGTTATTAATTCTTGAGCCTGCTTATAATAGGAGTTTTTCTTAGTCTTCCAGTTATTGTAGATTGTTTGGCTGAATTCATCAGTGGCATTTGTGATCTTTGATAATTTAAAAAAACTTCTGTGAAAGTTTTTTGAGCTCTGAATCTTTCCATTGAGAAGTCAATATTTATTTTGACAGGCCTGCCTAACAGAACTTGGTCCTCCTCTCTGAAAGCTTTCAATACATTTTCCTTGTTCTGTATACTTTATAAGTTTTAACTATGATATGGCAGATATGACAGGAGGAGGCTATTTTTTCTGATGTTGTTTACTTGGTGTTCTTGTGAATTCCTCGTGTCTAGAAGAATATCACTTTTTCTAGATTTGGGAAGTATTCTTCAATGCTTTTGTTGAAAATGTTCTCTGTTCTTTCGATGTAAAATCCTCCTTTTTATCTGCCCATATAGAGAAAATTTTGCCTTTTCATAGTGTTCTGAAGATCTTGCATGTTCCTTCCATGCATTGAAAAATTTGTAATTAGTAATGGCAGTTTCTCTGCCTTGTCTTCAAGCATTAACATTCTATCCTCCATACGATCAATTTATCCTATTTATGAGGCCTTTTGACTGAACTTATAATTTGATCTATTATATTTTTCATTTTATCATCTCACTTTTGGTTTTCTATAGTATTTCTATCTTTGCTGAATTCTATTTTTATAACCTGCACTGACTTCCTTATTTTATCCAGTTCTTTGTTCATTTTCTCTTGGAATTTACTCATATCTTTTTGAGTTATTTGAACATGCTGGTAATTGTTCATTTGAGTTGAGTGTCTGAAACTTAATCTAGGTTGTTATTGTTGAGTGCCATCATCACTATGAGGTCAGCAGTTTTGGACGAGGGTGGCCTTGACAGTTTTTGTTTTCCTCAAGCTCTTGTGTGAGCTCTCTAACTTCAGATAGGAAAGCTGAGTGGGACCCGAGCATAGGCATGCACTTTAACCTCCAATGTCAAACAAAGGTGGGCACTAAGAATTTTAAGATACAACTGGATAAAGTTTTTTTTTTTTTTTAGAGACTTCCATCTGATCTATTGTCTCTACTCTGTTGCCTTTGAATGCCAAAGTTATTGCATACAGTAGGGTGGTGATTTTATTTCATTTTCCAAGTAAATCCAACATACCCCTCGATTTCATTTTCTTTAATAAATAGAATAGCCTTCACTGTTAAGTTACTATTTGTTATACTGTGAATGCTGCTGGTAATTTTCCATTTCTACCTGGGGCTATTTCTTCACTAGCAGATGAGTTTATTTCTCAGGACAGCAATTGTGTTAGAATAAACTCTCAATAGTTATTCTTTGAATGCTGGAAAGAAAATATCTTTTATTTGTGAGTTATTACAGTGTTTATTCATTGTGGGTATTGTATTTGGGTTAAAATACACATTTTACTTTTTCTATTATTTATTTTAAATTATTCAGAAACTAGAGAATGACATATTTTAAATTACTAAAACCTTCTATTGTTTGAGAGGTTTCTTTTTCCTTTTTTCACGCTAGCATGTGTGAAAACATACATTTATGATAATTATAATAATAAAAATTGAGTTGAGTCCAGTGCTTTAACAATGCTAAAAGTAGGTGAATTTAAGTGTTATTTGTGATTGTGAAGGTTTACTGTATAAAGCTGTTGGCTTGATTTGAAATTTATGCATAAATAATAACAATTTTCAGTGAATTCTGAGTATGTTTTTCTTATTAACAAGTATTTTGAACAATAAATTAAAAAACTGGATAGAGTGCCATTGCTTATAGATTTGCACACTTGAAATTTACATCTTCAGATTATTTTCACAACAGAAAGCATAATGTATAGGTGTAACTGTAGTCTGTAGTACTAGATTTCTTAAATTCAATTTCATTCAAGATACTATCTGTAAAAGCATAGGCAAACCACAGAGCCATTTTGTGTCTTTTCTCTTGCCTATAAAATATCAGTAATAACTGTCCCTAACTTTGCCAACTTCCTGTAGTAACATAAGTAAAACAGTAACACAATATCACACATGGCAAAAGAAAAAACAAAACAAATCAGCTTGATGAAAATTAATAAAAACAACGAACAAACAAACAAACTCCCAAACAGCTTTCTCCAGATAGGGTCTAACTGTGTAGCCCAGGCTGGCTTCAGCTTTCTTATCCATGTTCCTCTACTTTTAGAATTCTAATGTTGCAGGTGTGTTCCATTGCATGTGAAAAGTGTGCAGTCTGTTAGTTGGACCCATCCTGGGATCATCATTATTTGCAATGGTCAGCCATGTTCTGAGTAGCTTTGGGAGAAAGGGGGGTTATCATTTGTTTAGTACCTCATAAAATAGAAATATCAAAATGTATAAGTAAAACACAAGTATTTGGCTACCGAGAGGGAAAAACAAGGAAACAAATGGAGTTTGAGCTGTCACCAGGACCAGGTTCAGGGGTGGACTCTTAGGTACTCAGTGGAGCCAGACTTCCTGGGCATGATATTAAAAACCACCATTCTTGTGCATTCTTAGTAAATCCGTGTGGAGCTCTCCTCTGAAACTTAGTCTTTCACCTTTAGAGAACCAGAGACATTGAAATAACAGCATTATGGTGAAATGGTAAGCTTTTTAGGAATGCATAATTTACTTCTTTTATCTGTGTGATATATTCCCTATTCTTAGCAATGTTTATAAAATGTATGATTTCAAATTACACACTGGATTATTCAGGCACACATCTAATGTTTAAAATGTAAACAATGGTGATGCTCTGAAAAGACAAGAGGTAGGAGGTTATTATATGTGAAAGGAAGTTGAAATGTGTTCTTTTTAGTCTTGCCTACTTTAAACTTTGCAGTTTTAATCACATTGGCATTTCAACATACTGGGCTTGTTTGTTAAGAGTTGCATGTTGTTTATAGAGACTTTTAGGTGCAAATTACCTTGCCAGATGTTTAAACACCAAGAATAAACAAGTTAAATACAGTCAACAAGCCCTCTGTTTATCTAGTACTTAATTCTTATTAACAGTACACAAAATTCAAGTATCTGATCCCATATATGAGTGTGTATATGTGTGTATATATGTATTTTATTGATGTATGACATTTTTGATAGCAAAAATGAAGGATAAAACAAAAATATTGAAACTAATTAACTTTCCAGAATTTGGTGACTATTCCAGGTAATTCAAATTTTGGTTATTGATTCCCATTGTCTTTTATGACTCGTCCAGACATGTAATAAATATAACACTGTAATTTACACCCCAGATAAATCATACCAAATAATTGTGTGCCTTTGAAAATATCCAATAGCAAGGATAGGGTAGACTAATGTAGAAATATACTTACATAATGCTGAGTTATTCCACCTGCCTAACTGTTCTTTACTTCAACTTTTTAATGGCCATCCATAACACTAGGAGAACATGGAATATAGGCATATTTTAATATGTTTGATATACTCTGTGGTGGGGTCTCCTGAAATAATCATTTTGGGAACTACAAAGATCTTTTAATACTCTTAGCTATGTTAAATTTCAAAGTGTTCTTTATAAACATTTAAAAACTTTAAAGAGTAACATTTAATTATAGAACGTTTGGATTTGGGAAATAAATGGAGAGAAAAATCAGATAGTACTTAAAGACCTTACTATCTATATCTGTGTATGTCTATATCTATCTATCTATCTATCTATCTATCTATCTATCTATCTATCTATCTGTCATCTGTCTGTCTGTCTATTTATCTCTATATCTATCTGTCTAATTCTATAGTTCCTACTATATTTTTTTATTTTGTTCCTTATGTTTTATATGAATTTATAGGGTGGCTTTAAGTGTACTAAACCATATTATAACAAGTCTAAGTTCCTAAAGCTTCCTGAAAAGCTTAAAACACTAAATATTTTTAATGGAGTCCTATAGATTTGTTCTAAAATATTGAGTTGCTGTTAAATCTTTTTTAATTTCATAAAATTATGTTGAATATCATGCAAATTTTTCTACATATTTCCAATTTTTGTTTTTTTTCTTTTTTTATTATAAAAAAGTCATATTTTTTTATTCATGTATCCCCTTGTTTAGGCTCCCTTCCCCCTCCCACCCCTCCTAGTCACTCACTCTTCTCTCCATCAGTTCATCTCCTCCCTAGCAAGGGCAGGAGGTCCCAAGGTCCCAAGGTAGCTTAGTTCAACATCCACTCCTGGTAGATCTGATTTTCTCACATAACCCCCCTACCCCCGCATCAAGACTGAGTCAGGTGTCTTTCTGGAGGGAATGGGCTTCAAGGTGCCAGTCCAAGGTGTTTCAGATCCCAAGCTGTTCAGTGGTTGTGGTTTGCAGCTTGGACATGAGCTGTTAAGTCTTAATAAAGCATTAAAAGAAGTTACATGGTGGGAATTAAGTACCAGGAATATATTTTTGTCTTAATTCTAACAACATGAGTCCTTTAAAGTTGTTATACTTCCGTCTCTTAGCTGAAGTTTTTGCAATGTGCTGCACAGGAGACATCCACATAGAGCCCGGAGAGTCTGTTATGGTCTATATGATTTCCCTCAAGCAGGTCTCTGGGTTTTTGAAGATTTGTGTGCACATATTCTTGGTTCTTTCTTTCCTTAGGCTAGTGATACTCACTGTGGGCAGAGGAGCTTCTTCTCATCCTGTGTGTGTGTGTGGGGGGAGTAGCAGCAAGAATTATTAGAAAAATGGAAGAAACCAGCAAGATGAGATGGAGAGAGAGGGAGAATGGACTGGAAAGGCCTAAGCATCTGTTTGAATTGTTAGCAGTTTGTTAACTATAAAGGTATAGTTCTTCAAAGAAAAGAAAGAAGGAGGCAAAGAGGAAGGAAGCAACATCCTTTTGCTGGCATGCCCAGGACTCACTTCTTCCAGTAGCTTTCTTCTTTCTTCCTGCTTGTTACTAGGTTCTGAATGGTAAGGGCTGGGATCCCTAATGTTATTTCAACGCTATCAGTGAACTCAATAGAACATGCATCTTAAGGAACTATAAAAAATATTCTATTTGTGCTATATAATATTTAAATAAGAATCCACATTGAGTCCTAAGTTGTAAAAATCCTAAACAAATAGCAGGTTATTTACATGTGTTTTTACCCCATCCACCCATGTAAACTCATGTGAGTCTTAGGCTACTTGAAAATAGCAAGTAGTATTTCCTACTTAAGGTCAAAGGACATTTGTTGTTGCTGTTATTATTTTGACCACAGAGATTACCCAATTTCAGGTGACACATAATTACATAAACTATGCTTAGTCTATTGTTCATTCCGCAGATGAGGGAGGAAGGTAGGATGGCTGAGTTTCCAGTTTGAGAGCTTGAATTGGAGTTTCTTTTGCAGCTCCATATCAAATGGGTCGTGTGACCTTGAGACAGTTATTTCAGTCTTCTTTTCCTTAATGTCTTAATGTGTATAAAAATAATCAAAATTATGGTAATTCCCTCTTAACACTGTTAAGAGAATTGTTTGTTTAGTCTAAACCCTAGAACAGTATTTAGAACACACAAGCTTATCACAATTCCATGCTATTCCACTTTGATGACACAGGAGAATCACCTGGGGAGTTGGTGCCCACCTGCTACACACCTCACAGTGAAATCAGAATCTCTGGAGGTGGGGACCTCCTGCAGTGGGGCTTCTCAGTTGCTTGTGAAGTGCAGCTAGCATCAGGAGCCACTGCTATAAATGTTGGGGGTAACTATCCTTCTGACAAAACTATACACTTCCTGAAGGGAGGGAATTAATTCCAACACCCACTTTCCTAAGGCTTTGCTTTTCCCCTAGCTCAGTTATTTGCAGTTGACCAAGGTCGGGATGCATTAATAGCAAATTAACAGTTCCTGAATTTGGCATTGTTATGTTGAATAGCAAGAAGAAATCTCTTTCCATTTGTGTTTGTCCTGCCTATAATATGAGTCATGCCATTGCTCAGAGTATCTACATTATATACATACTCCCCACCCTGTGGAGGAAGGTGAGGGAAGGAAGGAGAGAGAGAAAGGAGAGTTTTGCATACTGTCTATTACTGAGCTTATCATGTTCTATTATGAAAATCTTAATGTTTTACTGTGATGATTATATAACTGAATGCTATCATATATATAAATATATATATATGGTAGAAAGGGTTTGGTATGATGTGGCTCCATACTACATATATCCTGTGAACAGGTGAAGACTGCCATACGGTATCTTTATAGCCTCCTCTCCAGTGCAATGAACTCAGTGTCTTATTTGTAGCTAATTCTCATTAAACACTATCAATTAAAGAAAACATGTTGATGATTTTTAGACTGTGTAAAGACCTTGCCGTACCTCAGAGGTGCTAATTTTCAACACTAATTATTCATTCCCTCATTTATTCATTTATACATGCTACACACTAGAGTCTTGAAGTTAAACACTGAAGGCATATATGATTGGAAAATGCAGTCCTTATTCTGCAGACTTTACAATTTAATGCATGATAAAGATCATAAATGGATGCATATATAAATTTAACAGAGTGGAAATTGCCCATGTTCCTGGGTTATGTTGCAATCTATGTTCCCCAGGAAGCAGCCTAAGGTGAGTATGTAGTCCATTTGTTAGGAAATCTCTATGGAAGAACATCTTTGTGTAGGTGGGGACAGGAAGGGTGTTAGCGAGGTGTGACAGATCAGGGAGAGAGTTCAGTATCCACAATGATGCTCTCAGCAAACCCCATGAGAAGCTCTAAGGCTGGGATGGCTCTTTAGAGATCTCCTAAAAGGGACTGAGGGAGACTAGGCATTTCTTATTTATTAGTAAATACTTGGATGAAGCTGCTGCTGGAAGACATGATTTCAGTGAGCCATGGTTCTTTAGCTAAAGCAGTCCCCAAATAAAACTTAAAGCTCAGCCAGTGGAGTGTGTGTGTGTGTGTGTGTGTGTGTGTGTGTGTGTGTGTGTGTGTGTGTGTATGTGAGTGTATGTGTTTGTGTGTGTGTGTATGTGTCCTGTATTTCTAAGGGGGAATTTGGATAGATTATCACAACTTTATCACATGCAATAATAATAGTAACAATAATAATAATAAAATAAAGAACAAAAGATGTTGTCCTGGACCAAAGAAAAAAGAGCTCACATTTATGTAAGGAGAAGGTGAGTATGAATTAGGGTTCTTGCTCTCAAAGGCATTTAATTGAAATTTGATATTTGTTTCTAGGTAAGATATCATGAGGCTCCCGAGACAGGAGTAGAGTTGAGGCAACAATGGGGAAATATGAAGTCTTGATTCATTGATTAGAAAGTATGTGTCTAAATCTAGTAGGCCTGTCTATGAAGCTTAGGCCTAATATGGCTATCTTCCAGGAACATGTAAGAAAATGTATGGCTCTGACTTAGAAAGGTTAGTGCAGTGCTGATATGAAGAAATGGACCAGGGTAGGTCTTAGTAGTTGGCAGATTAAGAAGCAAGCCAGTGATACTGACCACCCACATCAGGAGGCATGCCTGAAAAAAGCAGAAAGGTAGAACTCTTCAAAGTGAAGAAGCAGATGAGAGATACTGTTGATACTAGACCTGACAGTGAACTGAAGATTTCCATATGTCTAATGTGATCTATGTGATCAGTAGATAAGAGAGAGCTGTGTCTTTGGGAAGGAAAAGAGAGTCACAAATGGTCATGTTATGATCTATTATTAAAGGGGGAGAACAAAGGGGACCAAAGGTATTTACAGAGCCTTGGGAGAAATACAAAATAGATTGTTCATGTTAATTTGAGTCTCCATAGCCTTATATTATGGGGATTTCTGGATACTGTCAGGTTTGGCCTTCAAGAGAAACACATGAAAAATCAGAGCAGTCACATTGGAGCACTGTCCTGGATAGTGCCAAACAAGCTATATAATTGATGTTTATACAAAAAAGCCAATCATCAATATTCTCACATTATAGTTATTCTTTTCAAGTTTCTTGAGAACTTACCATTCCTTTTCTTCCCTGATAAAAACAGTCATCTATACCATAGTGTTGTTTCTTCAATTACAAGCCATCTGGTCTTGAAGCATCCATAGCTGCATGATTGAATTTTAATTCTCTTCAAGTGAATTTTGGTGAATAGTATTCTTGTGAGCAGGAGGGATTTCTGGAACCTGAAGATGATGTTAAGTGTAAGGTCACCCCCAGTGATTCAATTTTGAGAGTGAGCCTTTTCATGATTTGAACAAAATGAAAAATTAAGTCATACTTGGAGCTTCTTAACCTTGGAGGGAGGTCCTGGAATGATATAAACACTGCCTTCCCTGGGACTCAGCTGTTGGATGTTGGATGTCATGATTTTTTTTTCTCTTCTTTCACGAATATGAAATGGGTGAACTGATAGCCCTGTAATTTGTCATTATGAAAGAAGTTTCCTACTTCATCTTATTATCTAAAGTCTTTCATTTAAAAACAGTTTAAGTGACACCAATCTCAAAATGAGCTGTGAGGTAACATTATTACTTCCCAGCCAATCATTCTGCGGAGTTTCAGAATTGCAGACCATCTCTTCTCATCCTGAAACCTTGGAAGGAGTAATTGAAACTCACACACTTGCAAGTCTCAATTTTATTGCTTTGCAATGAAATTTCAATTTTGAGTTTATCTGGTTGTGGTCTCCTAATATTTCTCAAAGGAAGATAAATCAAGCTTCTTGGGAAGTTCTACTCATATATCATCTATTACCTGAACTACCTTGCTTGACATTACCAATCACAGCACTAACCTCACTGTGATTAGATCTCAAATGGCTAAACTGGCCTCTTTCCTCACTCTTTCTTCTTTTAAATCCAATACAGTTTTTTTTTTAAGTGGTTTATATTTCATCCTAACTCATGAGTATGTCTCTCTGAGCAGTTTCTTGTTGTAATTCCTTCTTCCTTGGTTAGAGCTCTAAAGAAAAATCTTGGAGCAGTGACTGGCTATAAGGATTTACCACAGACCAAATCAGTGTTGACTTTATATGTGGAAATTTAGTTTTCTCTGCCTTCTTGTTTTGAGACAGGATCTAGATAGATATCCCAGGCTAGCCTCCAATTTGGTATCTCTTCTCCTGCCTTAGGCTCCCAGGTGCAGGATTTACTACTCTATACTTCCATGTTCAACAGTTTATATCCTTTTGTTTCTTTGAAAACAAATCCTGCCCTTTGGACCCAGCTTATGGTTCTGTGTCTAGTTTTGGTTTAGGAACACAGCCACTCTCCTTTCATTAGCAAAGCTATGAGGCCTACACTCTCATTTTCCTTAGTAGTTTTTGAAATCTGAAACTCAGAGAAAACAAACAAGTCTCATGTAGGCTGTGTAAAAGATACTTCTGAGTGTCTGCATTAGAATTTAATTTGATAAAGTGGATTTTTTCAATCTAGAGACTTACCTTATTCAAGTGCTATTCCAACTTCTCTTTTGTGGAGTGAATTCTGGTAATATAGAGTCACATCTCACTTATTTACTTAGTAATAAATTACATGTACTTTGAAAATTAGCTAAATTTAAATTCTGTCTATCACTGAAAGGCAGAGCCCTTCAGCAAGAGCCTCACAATGGGACTGTAGGTACAGCTCAGTAACAGAGTGCTTGTCTAGTATATAAAGGCCCCAAGTTTGAAACTGAGATTTACATACACAAAGTCCATACAAAAACTGGGCTTCAGGGTCTTGAGGCTAGTTGTAAATAGGACATTTCTTCAGGTTCTCTCATTTTAGGTGAGGAAGAAAACAGTAATTAAATCATTGAAAGCTACTTAAATAGGCTAGTAGTAGTTCGTATTCACAACCCTCCATAGCCTGCAAGTATTTTTGTTAATCAATGTATTCCAAGTATCAAGGACCACGCCTGGCAAGTAGAGTTGCCTGCTGGTTAATTTGCTAAGTATGTAAATAAATGATGAGTAAGCAGAGGCAAGGGAAAGGAAAACAGAGCAGCAGTTGCCTTCCTCTCAAGGTGATGTTCTTTCTCCACCTATCATGATCTCATCAGTTTTTGTTAGTGCTGGGAAACTGCTGTCCCTGTTCAAATTCATGATGTGTCTCTTCATCATGCTTTCCTTATAGTGTTTTGTTTTTCCAGCATCAATAGAATAATAGACACTACTTGTATGGTTGCTGCAAAGGTTCAGTGAGTCAAATTGTACAGAGCTGTAGTTAGCACACAGTTGACACTCAGGTAAATAAACTGCTCCACTGGGAAGGTAGGTGATGGTGTGCTGTAACTCAGAGGGCCTTTCCCATGGAAGTTAATATGAATTTAATGACTGTTCCTTAAATAATGGGGAATCATGGAGTTTTAAAGCCAGCCTTTAAAAGCTTACATTTTCCTTTTACATATATCTTAGACCCAAATTTTAACCAAAGCCATGCTGAAATCTTTCAACCAGTGCTCTGTACTCATATACTAAAGAGCTGAGCATCTGAGAAATAAATATGAATTTTTGATTTTTATTATATATGTGTCATGGTGTTGCCTTTCTCATTTGTAAATATAATGAAAATACTTTTTGCATTGAATGTCAGGGTATTTACATAAAAAGTACCAGGTACATGAGAAGGGCATAATAAATGATAAATTTTGAAACAGTGATTATGTTGGCAAAAAAACCTTTGATCTAAGGGATTAGGGTGAAGTAGCACTTTACTAGGTAAAGATTCTACTGTTTCATTTAATAGCATCTTCAGAAAGTAGAAATGTGGTTTCTAGATAACCAGTATCATAAAATCTGTTATCAGGAGCAATATCTTTATTCTTGAAATTTCTGGTAGCTTATCTATGAATGCCTTGTTAAAATGATAGTATGATATCAGAGACATCTCTGATTTCAAAGTCTCATGTATACTAGGCTGTTTCTAGGAGTCTCTCTATATACATAAAAATAAGTATAGCAAGGAACAAAGGAAGGCAAGAAGGAAGGAAGGAGGAAAAAAATAAGGAAGAAAGGACCTCTGCCTTAGCTTGTGTATACTTGGACAGCAGTCAACAGGGCTTGCATCATTTGAATATTTCTAGGAGCCACAAGAGGGAAAGGAAACATAAAAATTGTGCTCAGTCTCTTAATATACCTCTTTGGCCATAAAACTTGTGTCTGACATTAGTTACTTTGAAGCAAGCAGTAAGTGAATATGCCTAATATTTGGTGAAGAGAAATGTGTGTCCTTCTCTAGTGACATGGCAGGATTGCCATTCTCTGCTCATTTCAATAAAGAATAATCATATATTTTCCATTGACTATTGAAGCATGCATAAAGATAATACATCACTTCCTTGCTGGAGCTTTGAAATCTAGTATGAAATTTGGACTATTTGTGGCTTTCATTGGAGAGATCCAGATGCTAAATGCCTTTTCTGTGAATCTGAATGAAGAAAATATCAGAGGTCCACCAACCTAAGATGGGCATGTAACATTAATAAGAAACAATAGATTTGTATTATGTCCTTAAGTTTGGAAATTTGTCTATAACATATATTAGTATACTTTATAGTATTTTGAGAAGGAATGAATCAGAATTTATTTGCAAAATTTATAAAGTAGTTTTCTATTATTTACCTACTTTTAGAGTGCCTCAAACTTGAAGAAGCAAGAAACGTACTGTGTTATCATAGGAACAAAAACTATCTTGACCAAGGATTGTTGTACTATTGCTGTATGAGCAATGTTTGGAAGCAAGAAGCCCATATTAAATATAGCTGTAGACTGGAGTGGGGCTGTCTTCTCTGCTAAAAACAGAGCATCATCTAGTGATTTATCACTAATTCATCTGTTTTAATGACAGGTTATTGGAGAGAATGTGATGTTCCTTATACACTGTGGTGGTTTGAAAGAAAATGGTCCCAAAGGGAGCAGCACTATTAGGAGGTGTGGCCTCATTGGAGAAAGTGTGTGAGGACAGGCTTTGAAGTCTCTTTTGCTCAAGCTTCTCTCAGAGTGCCAGTCACTCAACTTCCTGATGCTTCTTGTCAAGATTTAGCACTCTCAGCTCCAGCACATCTGACTATACACCTCCATGCTCCCTCTCACTATGATAATGGATCAAATCTCTAAAACCGTAAGCAAGCCACTCCAATTAAATGTTTTCCTTAGACAAGCTGCTATGGCCATGGTGTCTTTTCACAGCAATAGGAAAAAACATATGTCTTTTCTTTGTCTGTGGTTTAGATGAATTCACTGTGTACTTTAAAAGATAGATTCTTAATCTTTCATCTTTCTTCTGTAGAAGTCAATGAAGAAGAGAAGATAACATTAGTAAGTGAAGGAAAGAGCAGGTTTGTACCATCCAAGCAGAGGATGGTAGACCTCAAGGATTTCCACACAGAATCTCTGTTGGTACTGCCCATGAGTCTGAGTAATGAACTCACATGTCGATCCTGCTACTGATTGGCCATATGACTTTAGGCAAGGCACTTAATCACTTTGCATCTCAGTTTCCTCATCTCAAAAATGAGGATAATAACACTGGCCTAAGTCATAGGGTGTTGTGTGGATAAACTAATTAATGATTGTAAAGTGCTTTGAAAGTGCAAAGTGTTGTATAATTGTTAGGTACTATTATTAAGGAGTGTTATTAGTGTGTTGTGTTTAATTTTTATTAGGGTTTCTTTCTGCTTTGAAGTCAACCTCCACGTGGACTGTGGCTTTGAGATAACTTTATAGATGTGCTGTTTGAGTGTCTGTTTGCCTGGAAAAACAGTACTTGGTAGCTCTGATAATCATTATTGTGATATCTCTCCATGATTTAAAAAAAGATAGAAAATTATCTGCTTTTTATAAAAATGGAAATGTCTTTAACTTTAAATTACCAATGAGTTTTTTAAGCCCTGTATTTTAGTAATGTCTAACAATGCATATTTTGAAACTTGAGGCTTTTCCTGCTTCACCATTACGCAGGCCATGTTCTTGCTGAGGTAACTTGAAATCAGCTGAAACAGCTCTTTGCAATTTTCCCACAGTGTTTGTTTCAAGGATGAAACAAAGTGGTGTCCTCCAGGGAAGAAAAATTCTTATCTTTGGCTGTGATTTGCATTTTGAAAATGTTAAAACCCCAGCCCAAATTAATTTTCATTTATTTTATGGCTTCTCACTTGGGAAATGTCCTTCTGTGTATATAAAAATAAAGCATTGCTTTGAAGGTCAAGTGCTCACTATGTTTATAGATGACTACATGGTATAGCTAGACAACACTGTCTTTGAAGGAAAATCATAAGTCTAGCCTTGGGAGATTTCTCATTAGCTGTGTGTGTGTTGGCAAAATAACTTAAAACTTGACTGGAGTGCATATGAAAAATAATTCCTGTTTACCCAGTAGACCTCTGGAAAGTGTGAAAGAAAATAAACATGTTGAAAAATATTTCACAATTACAGTAAGCTATTTAAGTTGGACTATACTTTTTGGCATTCTAAACTATTTGAACTTTGATAATGAGTTAATGAGAGACCTTAAGTATATTTTCATGAGAAGTACAGATATTATAAACTCAAGTAATTCCTTTAAATTGTTCCATAGTTCATCCAATATCTTATATCCCCTATATTATAGTTATTAACTTCTGAATTTAATTAAGGAGAGGACTTATCTACTGAGGCTAACTGGGGAGGCATCATTAGGTTCTCCTTTGTATGTTACCTTTTATGATGTTGTAAATTGCCACAACATGCATGGTTGGTCTTGGAAGACCTAACTGGGGTAAAGAGAGAATAAAAAAGACAGATACATACTGAAAATCTATAGTCAGGTGCTTTGTTACAGTAGTAGGTGGAATGTTATCTACTACTATAAGAGCCAGGAACCTCAATGTTTTTATCATTTACTATGTACAGCACAGGACGACAGTTTGGCAGTCATGGTAGGAAGTGTCCATCTTTGAGCACTTCAGGAAATAAACATCCATGAAGGAAGGAAGCAAGAGGAAGCTGCACTTGTTAGATTTTGCACTAACAGTTCAATTATTTGTAAACAGTGCTATTTACACTCATTGTCAACATTTGCCCTTGAGGAGAGGAAGCATTTGAAATTTCACTGAGACTCAGCATGAGAGAGAAAGGCTTTGTCAAATTCCTTTGGATATGAGGCATTGTTTCTTGACTCAAAAGTGGACATACACTCAGGTCTTCATTCACTCTTTATACTTTCATTCAAAGATTCTTTTGCTTCTTACACTAAGTACATACAGGAGAATCAAATTTCAAATCCTGATTTACTCTCATTAAGATGAGAAGCCATGAAGTGACAGCCACCATAGCAACTGTTTACTATCCACAGGAACCAAAGAAAAGACAAGTAGCAGAGTCACTATGGAAGTTTACCTCCATATTGGTCTTACTGAAATCCTCCCTATGGTGAATCCTATAACATGAAGAGAAGAAAGTCAATAGACACTTTCTGAGAAAGTAAAGAGCCTAAAGGATATTACAGATTTGGCACCTCTGTCCTTTTTCTGGGTTAGTATTCCACACTCTTTAAATTTAAAAACCTGTATGGAGACATGTTCACCAATAATGTTTTAAAAATCATTATGATTTGTGCACTCAGTCAAATTTTATTCTTGATACAAAACAGAAAACCTCAAAGAACCTTTCTAGAGTCTTAGTCACAGAAGTGTTTCTAAGATTTGATATTATTGTACTATATCATGGCTTGAATACTTCCAGAAACATCTGAGAGAGCAGTTTTCAGAGAATAACCTAGAATCAGAGGAGTTGTATGCTGAGACTTATCCATGAGATGCTACTCTTTTCTTCCTAAGATGTGGGCTTTTTATGATATTCTAAACATTTACAAGAAAAAATTCATAACCCATTTATCTGTTCTCCATAAAGTATTTACTTCATTGAATAGTAACCACTATTACATAGTATCCAAGAATAGGGCAATAGAAGAGTTGGTGGTGTTCACTTTTGTGTTGGTCTGAGTGGCATAATTTCTATGATGAGTGCTTTGATGTAGCACCCAGGAGTTCCTTTCAGACTTGGTGACCTGTTCTCCCTACCAGGAGTTCTGTCTTCTGATGACTTAGTCTATTGATTGAACTTGGGTGCTATTCAGGAATGTATACCTTCAATAGGGTCATAGTTGTCTTCTAGGGCTATCTCACATCTAGTAACAGGCCAATATTGAAAGTGAATTGTAGTAAGAAGTTTCTGGCCCTGCTTAGCCCTGGGATACAGACCACTAGTCTCAAATAATCAGATTAAGTCTTATATTAATTATGTGCTGTTTGGCCTATGGCTCAAGCATATTACTTGGTAACTCTTACTCTTAAACTAACCCATGATTAGCCAAGTGGTTTAATACCTTTTCTCAGAGCAGTTTTGTCTTCTTTCCTCTGCATCTCCTTGGCATCTCACTCTGTTCTTCCTCTTCCCAGAGTTTTCTTAGTCTTTTAGTCCCACCCATACTTCCTGTTTGCCTTCTGGCCAATCAGCATTTTACTGAACCAGTAGGAGGAACAAATATTTGCAAAAAACAAGAGCATAATTTCATAACAGTGAATGCTACAGCCCTGGCTTAATGGTGGAACAACTCATCTGGCATAATCTATCACCAGATCTCCTAAAAAAAAACTGAAATAAATTTAGTATTACAGTTGAATTAGAGAATAATTTATTTTTTCAAACAAACCATAAGAGTAATATGTAAAGTCAGTCTCCTGACACCATGTTCAAAACAGTGTTATGTCTACTGCAGGAGGAACCCTGAAGGTTCTTCAGAAAGTGGGAGAACATCAGTGGGTCTGGGTCAAGTGTCCAGAACATAAAGAGAAATAAGAGAGTTCATCAACTTTGGAGGAATCACTTGTGATTTAAAATTTAACACTCTGGCAAAGGCTTTGGGAAACAATGTTAACATATTGCTAGAATGGTTCTTGGAAGCTTGGGAAAAAGTTACTGCCAACACTATAAAAATAGACATGCCAAAATTGCCATGCAAGATGTAAATGAAGGAATCAAAAGCCTCAGAGATGTTATCTTGGTACACAAAACACCGGAAGACCAACCATATGGCCATGTTATACAGGAGGATCCAGAGCCAATGCCTTAATTAAAATGTTAGTGAACAGATCACCACTATTCCTGAAAAACCAAGTAGTGATGGGTGTTCTCTACTGGCCACGGAGGCTAAGCTAAAAATATTGAGTTGTAGAACTAAATTCTTTAGCTAAAGCATCATAATGGGGATTACTTTGACCTCTACACACACAAAACAACCTTTCAGGGGATGACTGAGAACTGCTTTAACTTCAATCCATTTTCAAGTACATAGTTTATAGCCACTGATCTGGAAAGTTTATTCCTTTCCATCTTTCTCAGGGAGAAAGAACAGAGCATTTTACATATGCCTGGAGTAAACAACAAACCATTTAAATTTAGTCTTGTCCCCAGGTTATCCTCAGTCCCTTAAGGGAAATGGGCTGTCTGACTGTTCTGAATATCACATGGCTCTATTACTTAGCTGCAGAAAGTTGATCTGGCTCATCATCAATATATTAGAAAGCTTTGATAAGGGCCATGTAATGGCAAAGATTTGAAATAAGCATTTCAAAACTTTAAGACTTTCAATCTTAAGATTATAAGAATCTAAAGCATGTTCTGAGATTCCTTCAAAGGGGAACTATTTCAACAAGCACATCCCACAGCTAAGGATGAAGCAGGAGACTTGGCAGTCTTCCTGCACTTCAGGTGGAACATAAAGCTCTTAACATAGTTCCATATATATAATATGTGTATGGGTGTTTTGCCTACATCTATGCCTGTTCCTTCAGAAGCCAGAAGAAATCACTAGTTCACCTTTAACTGGATGTACAGATGACTGTGAGCTGCCTTGTGGGTACTAATAAACAAACTCTAGTTCTCTGGTAAAACAGCCAGTGCTTTTAACTGCTGATCTATCTCTCTCTCCAGTGTCTAGTTCTAACCCTTTAAAACACAAAGCCACTCTTAGTGGTGCAAAGAATGAAGAACATGAATATCAGTTTCAGGTAAAGGCAGCCTCATTACCAAAGTCATACAGTCTGGCAGATCTGTGGCAACTCACAATAAGAAATTTGTAAGACAGACTCACAGGATAAAGACGGCAAAGCTGTGCCATCAGAAGGTAATGATTATACATCTTTTGTGAAAATCAGTCTGATTTATTCTACTGAGTGATGTCATTATAAAATATCTAACCATAAAATATCAAGTAAGTAAGGGTCAATGTTTGGCCACATGAACTGTGCATATAACAGGCCACAAGTTTGGGAGCTCCCACAGCAAAAAAATAGAAGTAGTATATCTGGGGTTGCATACAACTAAAACCATGAGAATCACTGCTACCTGCTTCTGGGGCCATTACTTATTTTGCAGATGTCACTCTTGGAAATTTATTCAGGAAAATAGATGATACTGAAACTCTGGATGATATATTTCCAGATACTGAGTGCTTACTATTGAAGTAAGTGGATTTGAGCAGTCAGAGAGATGATCTGAAATGCAGGCTGTGTGTGTCATTCAGCTATTCCCTGTAGGAATGAAGCATCTGTCCCCTCAGCTGTTAGGAATGTTGGCTTCTGATGATTCAAAACTAATTCCCTCAAGGGGAATTTACCTCTACTGAAAGTGGCTGTCTATATTACTTCCATCACTATTACAAAATACCCAAGATAATTACCCTCTAAAAGAAAAGATGCATTTGGACAGATAGTTTCTTAGCTGTCAGTCCATGATGTGGTGAACCTGTTGTCAAAGCCTCTGTGGGGGTGTCAGCTGGCAAGAGAGGAGGCCATATCACAAAGTAAACTGTTCACTCCATGGCCAGAACAAAAGAAAAAGAGAAATTAACAAGAGACTAGGGCCCCACAATTCTCTTCTAGGATAGGCAACCAATGACAAGAACTTTGCATGGGCCCCACCTCTCAAAGTTTCTGCAATTTCCTAATAGCACCACCTTGGAGATCAAGCCTTTAATACATGGATCTTTCAGGGATATTTTTCATCCAAAGGACAACTTTGTTTCACCAAAATTATGGTCTGTAGGCAGGAGTAGAAAAGGCTAGCTCCATTGTTTTGATAAAGAGCAATTCTGAATGGTCATTTTAAGTTTAGAGGTTACAAATAAAGCAGCTAAGGTCTCTGATGATATTGCATTGTACCATAGGTTCTCTTGTTCATCACAGCTTCTCTCAGTTCCTTACAGGTATCATTCTTGAGAATGTGACTCAATAAACTGCGTTTGTTTAGGAGGAACAAAATGTAGTCCTTCAGGTCAATATTAAAGAACAATTTAGTTAAAAACAGTAATGGGAAAATATTAAATTCTCACTGTTATAGCCTCTTAAACCTTCTCTTTATATCTTATGATATTTAAGGTATATGTTTTGCATGTATACATATATGCTCATATACATGCAAGTATGTATTCTTCACTATACACACACACACACACATCTTATATTCATTCTTTTTAATCTGGTAGAATATTTGCTATATCAGGCATTCTGGATTTAGTGACACATAATGCTAGATGTCTTGCCTTAAGCCATGATTGAAAGAAGGACAGTTAAATGCACTAATAGAAAAAATACATTAATTGATCATAATATAGGAATTGAGATCATTGTGCAAAACAACACAAAGATATGAAAGATATGTTTGTTTTGAGCCTCAGGATTAGCTCAAATTATTTAGGTAAAAAATAAAATTACTGGAGATTTGAATAGCATGAGGGAGTAAAACAGATTTAGAAAGTGTTTTTCAGACCAAGACCAAGGGGCATATTAGCGAGTAATATGAGGTATATCCACTGTTGACATCCATTTAATAACTTCACACGTGGGAAGAGCATGGTGAGATTTTCATTTTTAAATTATTGCTCTAGCAGAGCCTAGAGACTATATTTGAGGTGAGTACCAACAGGAGTGCCATGCAGCCACCTAGCTGTGAAATGATGGCTTGACTGATGTAGTGGCAGGAGTAATGAAGAAAATAAAATAATGGCCTCTTGAGATTGGAAAGCTATTGAATTGAATGTGGAAATTTAGAGGTTAAAGTTTCCACTAGGTATCTATATCAGTTTTGGCTGGAAATAGAATACTGTTTACTGGAGTACATGGAGTGAGAGCAGTGATCATGCCGGACTATGTTTATATGTTCACAGGAGATTCTGATGGAAAATTTTTGAGAAACCCAAAGGTGATTGAATGTGTGATAGAATCTAGAGATGATCCTACTTCAGGAGCAAAGGAAGAAGGGGAAGAGGATAGATACAAATGCAATTCTAGCTCTACCTGTGTTCTGTATCTTGACTATTAGGACCTAGAATTATGAATGGTATCTATTGTGGTGTGTCTGGGATAAATCAAGGAAATTTCTTAAGCATTTTCATCTCTTTTTCCATTGTTCGAGTTGGAAATTTTTCTGGAATTTTGATTCTGTTTGTATCCAGTTGTCCACAACAGAGTTACATACATCAGTTATCATATCATCTCAGCAGGATGAGTCTTTACTGTGCCATATATGTTTCACTGACCCAGGAAAACAGAAGTACTATGTAAGGCTTACTGGAGAAGGTGTCCCAAAGGCCATGCATGCCTCCATACCAGAGGGCATAGAAACAGACTAACAAAGAAATCAGTGATGTCTATTAGTAAAACAACAGGAGAGATAGAACATTTATTTTGGATGTATTTTTTCTGCACTCCAGACTCTTTAAAGAAGAAATGAAGCAGGATGTGCTGATTTATGCCTATAATCTTGGCACTTAGGTAATGAAAGTTGGAAAATTAGGAGTTCAAAGAAAGAAAGAAATACATGTAATTACCTTTTACTCTTTGAAGAATGTGCCACTTCACCAAATTAATCAAGTGTGATCCAAAACAAAATTTGTGGTTTATTTTAAAAGTTAATTCACTTGTATCTATGACATAAAATATGATTATTTATTTATGAGAATTGGTTGCCACCTTCCTTCTCTGACCATAATTCTTCATTTAAAGATTAAAAGAAGACCAGCATTTTAACAACCTGAGGCAATTTTTACTATCTCAATGACTTATTGGAAGGTTAATGAATCTTAAAACCCTCAAGTTTTAAGTATGAAATGAGTACTTTAAAGTATGAAATGAGTAAGTGCTATCAGTTGCATGCAATGGCTGTGAAGTTGTTGGAGATGTGGCTCCCTCTTCCTCCCTGACTCCTCCATGCTTTCATGTGGAGATGAGGGATGGGGTACAATACCATGATATGCTGGAAAACAGTTGTAGAGTTTGGCATTTTTCTCTTCTTGTCAAAACCTCCCTTTCCCTTTAAATATAAGAGAATCCCAATCCACGTAGTCAGTTCTAATCTTTTAAATGATCAGCTGTAAAACACTAATTTGTCCTCACTTTCAAAGTGACAGTCCCTGCTCAGCAGCCAGAGCACTAGCTACCTCTGTTCAACCATTCCTACATACTAAGTTTTGTGTGTAGTTACACGGCTTTATGATTCATGAATATTACGCCTTTAGTTGATTTGGATATTAACCCCCCCTCCCCTGAGAGGTGCAATAAGGGGAGAGTGGCAAATGCCTCAGCTCATTGCTGTAGAGCAGCAGGACAGTGCAGGACTGGACCATGGTTTCTACAGTTTAGCTCTTGAGGCTTTGAGGTTTGGTATGCTGCAAAATTCAAGTAGGGGATTTGGGCAAGAATATGAAAGAAGTACAGAAGAGAGATTCTTCACAGGTGGCCAAGGATAAAAGAGCCCAAGAGCATCTGTATTGATTTCTGTAACTCAGACTGTGAGAGCAAGAAAGAGAGAATTTTTTTTTTCAGAAGCTTAAACTTGTTGTGAAATAGAGGAAGATAAATTTAACTATCTAAACTTGTTTGAGACTTCAAGAAGTAGGCCCTGGAGGAAAAAAAAAATCAAGTGAAGTGAATTAAAATTAGGAATTGTTTTCTGAAAATTCATGTAACTCTTAGCAATGATTTAAGCCTTCCAAACAACATAAATTATATATGCAAATTACTTCTAATTATAATGCCTCTCCCTCTAGATCACTGAACTCTTATACAATAGGATTTTAATTGATTCACATCAGCCTGCACGCCTAGTGTTTGAATAGAAATATGCTCATTGTCAAGAAAATGTATTTATTTTGCCATTTATTGGCATTTTAGAAAGATAGGCTTTAAGATATTTTTACTATTAAAAGTTTTTAAATTTTCAGTATGTGTTATATATATTTTTGGCACATACATGCAAGTGTGCCAGTGTGTGCACTCACACAGAAATGCAGAGAACAGAGGAGGCTGTCCAGTGATTTCTCTGTCAATTTTAGCTTTACTGCCTTAAGAGAGGACCTATCACTGAACTGGGAGATTCTCATTTTAGCTGGAATAGTTGGTCAGTGAGCTTCTGGGATCTGTTTTTTTCTTTCCACAGCAGTGGTTCCCAACCTTTCTATTGTTGTGACTCTTTAATATAGTTCCTCATGTTGTGGTGGCCTCAAACTATAAAATTATTTTGTTGCTACTCCATAAATTTAATTTTGAGGCTGTCATGATTGTAATGTGGGTACTGGAGATTCAGGGCCATAGCCTGAAGCCTCTATTTGGAACATCTTTTCAAGGATATGTCTTATAGTTTCTGATTTGAATCTAACAATTTTTAAACACTACCTGCTATGTGTAGATTTTTGAAACATTTTTACATTATGAGAATAATTTATCTTAGAGATTCAGATTTGTGGACATTTGGATTTTCTGGTGTCCTTACAGCTGTAGATTGTCAGCCAGTCCTACCCTATTTGAGTTGTCAGCAGATTTCTGCTTGTTTTTGCATTTGGAATGTCCTGTTCAAAACTCATGTTGAAATGTAACTGTGGTTGATACAGTACTCATAGCTGAACCTTTGAAGAGATGGTTTGGTCATGAAGATTCCACCATCAGAATTGGAATAAGGCTTTTTAAGACTGAATGGGCTCAAACAGAAGAAGAAGAAAAAAGTTTCTTTGACTTCTTTGTAGCTCCTCCATGATGGTATAATGAGCATAAAGGCCCATCCATGCCAGGTGCCAGCATCATGGTCTTTGGCTTCTGGCCTCCAGAACCAGGAACCAAATACATTTCTATTATAGTTTGTCAGTTCAGTGGTATTTTACTACAGCAGCAGAAAACAAAATAAAACAATCTTCTTCAATAATTTTATTGTATTACAAAATAATTTTGTTTTAATTAAATTTCTAAGAAACTACTGTTTTGGATTGAGATTCTGCTCTAGGCCCAACCAAGTTAGACTAAACTAGAATGAAGTATTTCTATTTAAATGCTTTGAAAACTGAATGTGAAAATTGGACACAACATTTTTCTTTCTTAAAGAAAGCATTTAACTGAGGGTTTGCTTACAATTTTAGAGTATTACTCCATGACTGTCATGGTGCAAAGAAAAAAGGCAGAGAACTAGAACAGTAGCTGAGAGCTTTGCATCTTGATGAGCAGGCAGTAGGCAGAGAAAGAGAGAGAGAGAGAGAGAGAGAGAGAGAGAGAGAGAGAGAGAGAGAGAGAGAGACAGAGAAAGAGAGACAGAGAGAGAGAGAGGTACACCCACTTTTAATGATACATCTCCTCCAAAAAAGAAACACCTTTTGATCCTTCCCAAACAATTTCACTAGCAGGAGACAAAGCATTTATATATAGGAGTTTATGGGGGTCATTCTCATTCAAACTACCATAATTATAGTAATAAAAGCATTGGCTTAAAAACAGTCACACTGATCAATGGGATAGAATTGAAGACCCCACATAACTCCACACATCTTCTTTTCCTCCTCCTCCTTCCTTCAAAGACCTTTAATTTTCTTCATCCCTTTTCCTGTTCGTACTTTATTCTTTTCTACAATCTAAGGAAACTCAATTAGAGTTTTTAATTTGGTAATTGTCAGTTTGGTCTCTAATGTTTTGTAGTTTTGTCTTCTGTCAGGAGTTTTCATGGATGTTCCCTATAAAATTTCTATAATGCTCTCACCTCAGTACATACACTGCCACAGTAAGCTGCAAACTGAAGCTCAGAGAGGAGCCACATTTAGAGGCACCAATTTCAATTCTGAAAATCTCTGAAATGTAGTACTTATTTTCTGGAATGGCCCTGTCATTTACAAAGGGACTTTCCCCTGAGATTTAAAGGTCTCTGTTACTGTTCTTCCTGACAGGTGAGGTGAATGGATACAAGGAATACTGATGAAGTTATTAGACTGAATGAACCTCAGAGAGAAAGCTAAACCGGCCACATTGAACTGAATACTTTTATGCTGGTCTTTAAGAATGGTACTCAAAGTCCAATTTGATGAGAAAGCAGCATAGCTCAGTGAGTTCTTTTCTCATAAAAGTGTTAGGTTCTAATTTAAATATTAATTATCAGAGTTAAAAATTAGGAAGATAGGAAAATATAAGAAATATAATGTGAAATGTTTTCTTCATGGAATTCAGGGTCAGATAGGATAGAAGCAGATGTATAAGATATGACAACAGTCTGTAGAACAATCTCAATTGCATGTGTAACTCATTTGGGGAAATGAAGACATCTAAAAAATATTCTATCATTCTGTATTCTGTCTTCACACTAATACTCTTTTTTACATCTGTTGTTATGAAATATTAATGTAAGATGTGTTACATTTGTTTGTATTGTGGAACATTTGTTTAATGATGCAAAGATGTGCTGCATTCTTTTTGTTGCATTTGTTTAACTCTGTGAAGCTCTGTTACTTTGCCTGCCTCAAACACCTGATTGGTCTAATAAAGAGCTGGAATGGCCAATAACAAGGCCAGACATGGATAGGCAGAGCTGCCAGACAGAGAGATAAAAAGAAGGAGAAATCTAGAGAAGAAGAGAGAGGAGTAAGAAAAGGAGAAAGAGAGGAGGACAGCAAGGGCCAGCCACACAGCTAGACACAGAGTAAGAAAAAAAGATGGTTATACTGAATAAAGAAAGGGAAAAAGCTCAGAGGCAAAGTGTAGTCACAGTGAAATGGGATAATTTAAATTAGAAAAGCTTGATAGAATCAAGCCAAGTGAAGACTTAATTAATATGTAAGAATAAATCTCCATGCAGAGATCTGTTGGTTTTTTTTTTTTAAGATTTATTTACTATATGTAAATGCACACTTTGCCTGTTTGTTTGTATGTGAAAGCACAAGATGACTGGTACCCACAGGGGCCAGAAGAGGCATTGAATCTTCTGGAACAGAAGTTCCTGGTGATTGTGAACCCTTTGGTAGATGTTGGTAACTGAGTCTTTGTCGTTAGAAGATAACTAGTGTTCTTAACCACTGGGCTAGCCTCTGCTCTTGTCCTTATAAGACTGATTGTATCACAAAGATGAACTGTTATGGCATGTTTGTGACATTCCTTATTGAAGAAAAAGAAATTCTGATGCAGAGATATTTCCTTTGAGGTACAATAAACAAAACTATCAATTTCAGAGGACATTATGACAAGAAAGTTCTCTTAAGAGAAAATGTTAGTGTATAACAAAGCAAGAAAACCTTTGGCGTTTGGAAGTCATGATTCTGATTATTACCATTTAGGCATATTGCTAAGATTTTTATATATATTTGACAGGTTTGTAATTGACTGTGATAATCTCTGAGGGAGACTGTGACAAATTATCTCAGGCTTGTTGCTTAAATAATAAAGATGTGCTTGTTTTATTATTATTATTATTATTATTATTATTATTATTATTATATTATTATTATTATGGAGGTCCCCAGACTTAGCTCAGGAAGTGAGTAGAGTCTGCCTGTATTTCTCCCAGAAGCCCTAAGGGAACCCTTTTTCTGCCTCTTTCACTTTCTGGTGGCTGCTGCATTCCTGGTTTTGTGACTGCATTCCTTGCTTCCCTGTATCCAGAGTCACATGGTATTTTCCTTCATACTCTTCCCTGTGCGACTCTTAAGGAGGACATTTGTGATTGTATAATAGAAGTTTCCACATTGCAAGATTCAGAATCACACTGTCAAATACCCTCTTTTTCATATTATATCAAGTTTGAGGGAGGACTCTTTGGAGGCTACTCTTCAGCTTACAATAGTACTTTATCTTTATTTATTATTTCTTCAAGAAGACTGAAGCCATTTCACCACAGTACTGTAAGTTCATATTTAAAATCCATCGTTCTCAAGCCTGTTCTGCATTTAAAGATTCTCTCTCTCTCTCTCTCTCTCTCTCTCTCTCTCTCTCTCTCTCTGCTTGAATATACTGTCTTCATATAAATTATATTCAAATATATAATCAAATTCATCAATATAGGAAGCCCCTAGACAGAAAATCAGTTTCTTTTTTTAGTAGAGTCATCACCATCATAGTTTGCCAGTTTGAGAAACGCTAACTTTTAGAATTTATAGCAAAGAGAGCTGTGGTTATTAGAACAAGGCATTCACCTCATGGTCAATGCATGAAAGGAGAAAAGAGATCAGTGTGCCACATCTTCTTAGTGGGCATGCTCCTAGTGACCTGTAGGTTTCTCAGGACCTACAGCCTCACACTGGGCCCATTCTTAAAGATTTTATAACTTTCCAATAGCCTAAAGCTGAGGACTAGGCCTTTGAGGGAGCATTCAAATATGAATCACAGTGCAATTCAAGTCCTATTTAACTGAAAGGTTGGATTATCATTATATAACAGCTTCCTAATTGATTGCTCCAGGTCCAGTTTTCCCTATTCCAACTATATTAACCTAACAGATAATTATTTGCAAAACACCACTTTGGTCACTGAATTTTCTGGTGTAGAGGTATTGTTTGGCTCTTTGTTTCAAATAGTTTCATAGAACTTTAAATGTGAATTTCTAAGCCTGCTTCAGCCTGTACATATGTATATATATATATATATATATATATATATATATATTTATCTATCTATCCATCTATTTATTCATCCATCCTTATCTACCTATCCATCCATCCATCCATTTATTTATCTAGCAATCATCTACCAATCTATCTAGCTGTCGTCTATCTCTTATCTATTTATCTTTCATCTATCTATCATTCATCTATCTATCTATCTATCTATCTATCTATCTATCTATCTATCTTAACTTCATTTCCAATACTTTCTTTCTTTCTTCACCTACTCCTTTGTCTTTAGGGAATTGTTCTTTTCATAGTTCTATAGATTGTACCATTCTCCATAATTTCTATGCCTTAGCCACCTTTCCTAGTTTCTAATGTGTTTATGACTAACTTATTTTTCAAAAGTTGACACACATTTTAAGGGACTGATCTAAGCTATACCTTGAAATAAACAGATATTTTTACGTACTCCTAAATAACATCTGTTACATTGCTACCTTAAATGTCTCCTGCCTTCTTCTTTCCCGCATCTTATCAATTAAGAAGATATCTATGTGGAAGATGGACCTGTGATGGACAGGAATCATGTCTTGCCTGTCTTTAGGTTGGTTTTAGTTGTTGATTGTGTTGTTTATCACAGATTTGACACTTAATAAATACTTTTTACTTTGCTATATTGATGGATACATTTTTCCTTTACAGATGTCACTCATATCATACATTGTTCAGGAATCTTGTGGCTTTTATTGTCTAAGAAATTTTGGCACTTAACACTTCCAAATAGAGTTTCAAATTTCTTGTCCTGTACAGTTCTGCATGCAGAATTATTCAGGGAATTTGGGAAAACCAGAGCTTTAGGAACATGTCTTATATAGCTCACCTCATATGTAATGGCATAATTACAGCATGGGCTCTGGTTTTCAGCCTTGAAGGTATTTTTCTTTGAAGATATCAATATTAGACATAGCAAGTATAAGCAGGAATCAGGCATGAATTCTCCCCTATCTTTAGTTTGAAATGGCATGTTCACTTGAGACTAACAGCTATGGACAGGAAGTCATGGCCTTGAGGTCTAATTCTTTCAAGGAAAAGAATAAAAAAAGAATCAGATTTTTGTCACCCAACAAGTTGGATTGCTTTACTTTCCTGTGATCTGAAGGGACAATTTTTCTTTAAGTTTTCTTCCCTAGTAGTTCTATAGAGTGGATATTTTAAATACCAACTCCTGATTAATATGTATTGGATGCAAACTACATCAAAGATATAGAAATGAAGATGATGTGGCCTGATTCTTCCAGAAGATGTATCTTTATATTTGTCAGGAAAAGAATTCTAAAGAGCATATTTAAAAGTGCATATAACACAGTCAGACATGAGTGTTGTTAGTCATGTTTTCTTCATGAACAGAGGCACCTACAAGGTCAGTTCAGTAGCTCTGAGTTTTCCAGAGTACTGTCTCATTTTTTCTCAGGGTTGTCACCCCAATTAGCCACACTTTAGGCAACATGTTGTTAGAGCTTATAAAACTAGATTTATATTTGGCAAAGTCGCTAAAATGGGCTGGGGAGGTAGCTCAGTGTGTAAAGTACTTTGATGTAAGCTTGATGCCTAGAGTTCTACCAGATAATTGTAAAAGGTGCACAGCAGTGAGTCTAGTAGTCTGTAATCCCAGCAGGCCCTTGTGATGCCATGGAATGTAGAGATAGGAGTCTTCAGAAGCTCATGATCTAGCATATCAGTGATAAGACCTTCTTGAAAATAAAGTGGAGAGGTAAAAACCAACACGCAAAGGTTGTCCTCTAACCTTAACACATGTGCCATGACACACATGCCCATGAATAAGCATACACACATATATTACACACACACACATACACACACACACACCCACCATAGCAAAACGTTCCTTTTTCTAACTATCCCAAGTCAGCAACAATCCTGACCATGTTCATGGAAGATAAACTTCACAACCGTAAAATTCTCTGTGCTAAGAATGACTAGCCTATCAGAGTAACCCAGAAATACGAGGTTTCCCTTTGCAATGGAAACCAAGGGTAAAATGCTAAAAAAAAAGAGAATATTTTGCCCATAACCTGGTAGTAGTTATAAATAGAGCACAACAGTTACTTTCTACTTGACAGATTCATTACTTAGAAAGACATAATATACCATGTCTATCTTTGAATCAATTATATTGGGCAATATCTTATTCATGTATATAACTTCCTGATGATATTGTAGTCTTGATTCATGATGCAGAATATGTTTTTGAAGAACAGACATAAGATGAATGGTAAGTAGTAAATTTTGGGTGTAGGAAGATATAAACAAAGCCAAAAGTACAAAGTTTTAGATTTAACACTGAATAAGAGATTTTTAAAGAATGTAAACATTTAAGAACATGTTTCTAAGTCAAAATGATATAATGTTCAATGGAAAATGGAACTTGATTTATTTATAATGTGTTTTATTGAATGTATTAATTTTTATTTTCTTTTTTTAAAAAAAACTTTGTTTATTTATTATTTCTTTATTTATTTGCCTTGGTGTTTGCCTGGAACTGGAACTACAGACAGTTGTTAGCTGCCATGTGGGTGCTGGGAATCGAACCCAGGTCCTCTGGAAGAGCAGACGGTGCTCTTAACCGCTGAGCCATCTCTCCAGCCCCTAATTTTTATTTTCAAGGTTTATTTATTTTCATATTTATTTCATGCTCTGATAATATTTAGTGCAATACACAGAGCTATCACCTATAAATATTCCATGGAAATGAATGATTCCAATATGATGGCTAGTGAGCAAGAGTTCAAAACCATTTTATTTTTTGTGGCAGAATTTCCTTTTAAAAAGAAAATACAGGGAGTGACTCTGAGGTGGTAGGAAGTAGAGTTTCTTTTCTTTTTTTCCCGACTGTAAGCTCATCTGTAAATTTAAAGGAAATGAATCTCTAAATAACCTGGTTGTCCTCTTTACTATTTTCAGAGAACAGATAATTACTGTGCCCTGAAGCTCCACATGGTGTTCCCTATTTTATTCCTTCTTTATCTTGCTCTCTGAGGGCAACCTAATGATCCTCAAGTATGTGTCCTTCAGTATCTCTTCAAATAAAGTGAGAATGTACTTGGGCTCATATTGTCTTTAGTAGATGACTGGAATGTGGTGAAGAGAAGAAATGCAGTAAAGATGCAAAGGAGAGGACATTCCAAATTCTGTTGGAATTCTACTGATCTGAAGCTACAGAGAAGAGTTTGTGTTGTCCCATCCGCAATCTGATTCTTATTCTTCCGATTTTCTTTTTTTCTCCATTTACAGTCTTTTTTCTACTTAATTTCTTTTTTTAAAGATTTATTTATTTATTATACATTATATAATAGAGGGCAAAAGATGTCATTTTAGATGGTTGTGAGCAACCATGTGGTTGCTGGGAATTGAACTCAGGACCTCTAGAAGAACAGTCAGTGTGCTTAACCTCTGAGCCATCTCTCCAGCCCCCTCTCCTTCATTTAAACTCCATTTTCATTCTTTTCTTTTCCTCTCTCCTCCCCTTACCTTTTCCTTCTCCATCCAATGAGGAGTTCTGTAGCCTTCATACTCACAGCAATGGGCAGGAGAACATATTTTAAGAGGATGGAAAAGATACACCATAATAGAGACATGATAATTTGATCATGGAAAGCTAAGTAGAGCACTACAGAAGAGAGGAAACAATGTGTAGATTGGGTGCCCAGATCTTACACTTTATATCATTTGTAAAGATGTTATATAAGAAAAAAGAAAGAACCATGTGAACTACAATAACAAACAGAACAGCATGATAATTCTTAGAGTACAATATTGGCACACATAGCTTGATAGTAACCAACAGCTCTCTGTTTGGAATTAAGACCCATTGGACAAGAGGGAATTCATCCTTGACTTCAGAAACCCAGGCTAACAAATCAGGCTTAGTGAAATCATAGATTTGAGAGCACAACAATCCCTAACTACATTCTAAATATTTGTCTTTATGCCTACAGAGAAGTATAATCCTTATCCCTTGCCACAGAAAGACCTCTTTTCAACAGACAGGGATCATAACAGAAAAGCACAACCAATCAAAATGCGGAGTTGTGGAACCCAATCCTAGTGAATACATCTACAACATACTTCATACCTAAAAGGTCAGGGAATACCAAGGAAGACGGAATGGGAAGGCTGTAAGATGCAAAAGATCAGAGAGTTTGCTGGAGGACTGTGTCCCTTAATGTTAGAAGCTACACCCATAATGACGAACCAGCATAACTGCCTAAATATGATCTGAGCAAGGATGATATCTGTAGACAGGTCAAAGTGGGCAGAAGAAAGCCCTTGTGGCCTTAAGCATACACAAAGGACTGCAAGCAACTAATGAATATGCAGAGTGGGGAGAAGTAGCATTCTCCAGGAAAGAGCACCTCAGTTATTTATCCAATACCAAATGGCCACTTCTGAAAGCACACATACAATTCCCATTATACAAACTCAGAAGTTTATACTTGGTATACACACACACAAGCAATTAATGAAAAAGTAAAGAAGAGACTATAGGTTTGAAAGAAAGCAAGCAGGGGTATATGGGAAGCTTTGGAGGGAGGAACCTGAAGGTAGAAATTATGTAATTATATTCTCAAAGATAAAGAACTGAAAAATAGAAGGGTCAAACTCAGTAATAGAATACTTTAGTAGTATTTAAAAATTTATTTTACTTTATATATACATTAATATTTTTAATGTGTATTAATGTAAGAGATCATTCTGTGTCAGAGTTACAAAAATTAGACAATTTTCTATTTGGATAATGTTCAAATCAGGGAAAATGCGTATATGGTTGAAGGCCCTCAGAGAAAGAAAACACTGATATGGATGGGATTTTCAAAGCACTAAAATGAAATATAAATGTAAGAAGAAGATTAAGCTATTAAAAAACATTGTAAAGGTAGGATGCATAGTAATAAGCCAAGAAGACTCTCCATAGTCTGAAATCATCATCCAAATGCACCTATTGGTCCATGGAAAGGCTAGAGAGACCTAGAAGAAGGAAGGATGATTCCGGAGCAAGGTGGGAGGAAGAGGATCTGAAATGTGTGGATTAAATATACTTACAGATGCCTTGTTATGATTTGAATGATTAGTTTAACTCGACATATAAGTCTGAGGTAGCTCTACTGGAGAACTTGGATTTCCCCAACCATTGCATTATAATGGAGGTTATCCACATTCTAGAATGCTTTTCAAAGCCTGGTTAGTATTCTACTTGATCACCAAGATGTGTAAGTCTGGTGCAAGCTGGTTTTCATAACTGGATCACTGATTAAGTGCCATTAAGATGACTGGTATTTGCATGGGCATGAAGGTGGAACCGAACAGTGAACGCTGCAGGAACAATGTCTATGAGGTGTGAAGCCCCGCTTTTCTCCATACTTCTGTTTCCTCACCACCCTGAAGGGCTAATTATCCTTCCATGTGCTTTTGCATTTACAGACTTCTTCATCATGATTGGCCAGTTCTCTGTTGCTCCCATTAAACTACAAAAATAGCCTTTGTCATTCCTGGTGTCCCTGTGGTCGCTGTCACATTACATCCATTTTTAGATGTTCCTCAAACCCACTGAAATGAAGAACAGTTTTCTGACAGTGTGAAAAAATTCTTTTCTGGTTTCGTCTCTTTGGAGAAAGAGAAATTTGCTGTCTTCTTTGACAGCTGGACAGGGAGAGATGGCAATCTTATTTCCTTCTTAGTATTCGCTGGCAAAATCATGAATAAGCAACATTTTAGTTGGTTGACTTCCAAAAACTGTTTCCTGTCAAGCTCCTGTCAGGATTTTAAAAATCAGGGAACAACTTTTTCCAGTTGTGATTTTCTGTTATTTAATTTTTTTGAAGTTCAAATTATGAATTCTTTCTCTCTAGAGGTTGTGTTGTGCTCTCTATAATTCAATCTGAGAGCTCAAGGCAATTGAATTCTTAGTGCTGATCTGACCTAGGAGGTGTCTTTCAGTGGAATTTTCTCATGGGGCTTATTGGAGCTAGTAGTTTAATTACTACTGAATTTTAAATTCAGTCTATCAGAAGTGAATACCTAAGTAATTTTTCCTGCATCTGTCCAAATAGAAAGGGAGTATTGTAAAACTTTATAACTATGCCTTTCCTTCTCCATTCTAAAATTGTTAGAAAGCAAACTAAAAAACAAACCTAGAGCATAAATTTGATATTTCTGATTTTCTCAGAATCAAGAAGATGAGATGAAAATTTAAAAGCTAATATTATCTTTGTGAAAATTGATTAGTGGATAATAGTACCTGTTCTCTAAGCCTAAGATCCTAGATCTGAATTCCCGGCACCTTCATTAAACCTAGGTATGGCTACATGTACCCAGAACATCAGCACAGTGAAAAGAAACAGCCAGATCTAGAGAAATTACTGTCCCGTCTTGCTGAAAGATGAAATGAAATCATTCTGGTTCAGTGAGAAACCTTGTCTCAAAGCCATAAGGCAGAGAACACTAGAGGAATACACACACACACACACACACACACACACACACACACACACACTCCTTCAATAATTGTACAATGTGACCTACTTTAACCTAAGTCTTATTGAGTATCCTAGAGTAAGGCAAAATAGTTTTACATCTACGCCATTCATTCCTTTTGTTTTTCTGCGCAAAACATTTTTTTTGTTGTTGAAAGTGGATTTTTTTCATACAATATATTGGTTTCTCTTTCCAAACTCTTCCCAGATCCTTCCCACCTTATCTCCAAAAATCATTGTTCATTTCTTATAATAAACATTGAGTTTTATATTTTTCCCTCCCCACAACTTTATAATAATTGTTTTGCATACTTTCTGTGTATCACTGAGGCCTATATTAGGCCATAATATTATTTTTGTTTCAACTTAAAACCCGGAGGAAAACATTTAGTAGGATAGTGGTTATTAGACTCAGGGAAGGGAATGGGAATAGCCATACAAAAAGAAGATATAGAATTTATATGGGATGCACGGGGACAGATGGTGAAAATGCTGACTTTCTATAGTACAGTAGGGCAATGATGATCAATAACAGTCAGTTATAAACTTTAAAGTAAGCGATAGACTCTATACTCAGGAGCATATAGGCCACATTAAGTCACCTCTTCTCCCTTCCCTTCCTGTCACCTTCAGGTAACAGTACATATTTCTCAATATTTTGTGTGATTCTTAATTTTTTGTTACTTAATGGCTGCCTATGAACTCTTATTGAGAATATTTTACATAAAAACAATAACATTTTTTAAACTGTCTTAAATCAATTTTATGAAAATATGCCTATAGTGGCTTTAACATAAATTTGTGAATTAATGATATATTTTACAATTAGCATATTATTTGTGATCTGACAGCAGGTTCAAAAATTACTGTAATTTCCAAGTAGTGTTGGGAATTAGCCACGTTCAGAGATTTCTATAACACTTAAAATCATATAGGAAATTGTGATTTCTATCATTGACACAGTCACAGGTTTTCCAAATCTACTTCATTTTGTCCCTCACATTTCAAAATGAAGGGAATGAAAAGATTCAGGAGGTAGTGTACATACGGACTTTTCCCTATCAAAATGTGGGGATCTCAAGAATTTCAGAGACATATGAATCTTCTTTCCTGGTCCAGAGGACCTTAGAGATTGCTGTGAGCGTTAAACCTGTCCTCAATTTGGAGGGACAGAGTCCTAAGAAGTGAAGATGAAAAACAATAGAAACAAAACCAAAGATGGCATTGAGAGAGTAATTGGTGGACAAATGACTAAGTCAGAAAAGGCACTTGCCATCAAGCCTGATAACCTGAGTTCAATCCCCACCCTCCACTTGATGGGATGAAAAGATATATTCCCACGTGTCCTCCTATACTACATACACATACTGCAGCATGCATGTGTTCCTCCAAATAAATTAGTATAATAAAAAGGTTTTTCTTAAAGAAAAAAAGCCAATATGGTGATTAAAGAGTTATATTGTGGTGGTTTCACCTTTATTGTTATAGCATGGGGATTTGAACTGAGAGCCTCACTCACACAGACAAATGCTTGTTTTTATGTTACTTTTTAGAGTAATTGGTTTCATTTAAAACAACATCCAACTTCTTAAAATTATTTTAAAGTTCCTTTACTCTAAGATTAAATACAAATGCAAAGCTCTTTTAAAAAAAGCCTGTTATCTATATACTTCATTTTTAATTTAGTGAGCATTAAATGCATTAACCATTCCTACAAAGTATAAATAAGATATGAATTTAATACCAGCCTGCTGAATTTATTATTGTAGATGAATGAAGGAATAATATATTCCAATCATTCTTTTCATTTTCTGATACTTCTTTTTGCCACCCACATTTTTTTTGTATTCTTTAAATTATAATGAAATTATTTTCTATGTCTAGTTTATAAATATAAAATGTTAGCATCATAATTGTCAGCATAGAACTAATACAAAATGGCTTGATTTTTTCTTTCATTAATTTTGTTTTTAAAAAATGCTCAAATGCCAATTGTTTTTATTTTATGAAGATTCTATTTTATGAAGCTTTGATGCCCATCTCCCCCAAATTGATATCATAAAACTACTACAGTTCTATTTTCAAGATTTCTACAGCATTGCCATATTGTAGCATTTTGTAGGAGAAATTTTGACAGTAAATTATTTGAATGTATCTTGTATTAGAGTAGAAACACCTTTACTACTGGTTACATTTGAAGGATTCATTCAAGCTTATTTCATAATCTAGATGTTTTGAAATGGAACATGGAGGATACAGAAAAAACAGGAAGACAACACTTTTCTGCAATTATTTGAATGCCACAACACAGGGGATTCAAGGTAGATAAAACTTCTCTTCTCCATTTACAAAAACCAAGTGTGCAGGAGTGGACCCTTGTGATTCCAAATGAGTTGATAGCACATACACATAATCTTGGGCACAGTTTTTTTTTTTTTTTGTGAAGTCTCTGGAAATACTACTTTATACTAAGTAAATATACCATCACAATCTTAAAATCTCCAGCAATGTGTAGTTTCCCCTTGATGAATTAGAATGCAATTTTCTAGCCTACTAATTTCACTAAGGAAGCTAATGAGTGAAGCCGATGTCTAATCAGCTGCCAATCAGAATTCCTTGAAGCACAGAGTATCAAATATTGAAGCAATTTTTAAAAATCATAAAGGCACTTATGTTCCATGATATGTCATAAAATCTGTGATGAAAATCTCACATTGATGAAGCTACCTTATTTCTCAAGTGTTTGCTCCTTACAGCTTTCACATTTACCCAAATCTTTCATTAGCATTCAAGTCTGCCACTATTGTTCTACTGTGTTATCCACAATGGCACTGTTGTACTATCTGGCTATAAAGGAGTCATTAGCTATCTATAAATGCCAGTCATGGAACACATCAAAATTGTAACGATGGAAATGTTGTTTTCCACAGAGGGAAAAAAACCAACTCTGGTCTTTCCTCAGCTAATGTCAGAGTAGATTTTGTTTCTATGCTGTACAAACAGTTTGATACTACATTTCACTTCCACTCTTTATATCATTAAGCCTTTGCTGTTAACATAAACATGAAAAGTAATATGTTAAGTATTAGTTTGTCGTTTGAGGACCAGCATGTAGTTACTTACCTTGAGAGCATCAGCAGGCATTGAGCACCTTCCACCTTTGAACCTCACATCCCGTTTGTAAGGTGCAGCCCTTCCACGCATACTGAGTGTCTCATCACCTACCATCATGCACATAAACACATGTAGGGGTCCACAGGAGATAAGGAGTGTTTCTACACATTTGAGAATGTACTATTGACCTTCTTGCTAAACCATCCATTAATGATCTTATCATGCTGATATGCCTTTTGTGTGATATTAACACAGTGATCAGTATTTCCCTTCTTAGTCAAGTTTGGTGGAGTCTTAGCTAACCTGCTACTCCCACAGAGGGCTTTGGCTATGCCGCCACAGTTACTAATGTGAGAGGCTTTATTTGACCTTCCGCTGAGTTCTTTGAAAAAAACAAAAACAAAAACAGAAAACATAAAATCTCTATTTGTGTGAGAAAAATGTGCTGCATGATCTCTGGGGTTCCTGGAGCACAGAACTCAGGTTTCAGGTCCAGTTATCTAGTTTGTTTCATTGTTTGGATTTCGGTCGCAGCATATGAGGCTTTTCTCTTACAGCACAGAGGACAAAGAAATCTCCTATGATTCTGCCTAAAAATGTCTTCAGGTACATTCATGAAAGATTTTTCATTCACTTTGCATAGTGATACATGAAGAAATATGATGCTTTTCTTTTTGAGAAAACACTAAGTGCTCATTTAAAATATGTGAAAATATCTCATTGCACTGAGAATATGAAGGAGCTATCCCAGAAAACATCATCTCAGTCTCAGTGTTTGTCTCAGTACTGAGTTTTGGGTCAAGAATCTGGAGAAAAGGTCAACTAAATCACAAATGGATCCATTTCCACCACCCATTTCCATTTCCTGACACACTCTGCTGATGAGATCTTTCATAAATGGTAAACAAACAAACAAACAAAAAATAATTTCATTCATAGAACAGATACATGCTCCTGCCAAACCACTATCCCTGTTTAAATATATTGCCCTGGTGTTGCTCTGTTGTCTGGAGGGAAATACCACCTTTTCTTCCTTAATTCAGAAAACCCAAGGTTATCTTTACCTAACAAACTTCTGTGCATTCTACCTAGATATGGAAAAACAAATGTGCTACAACAGTTCCACAGATGTACTGCAAATGCATACTGGTGGTGGATGAGCTTGATAAAAATGTTGGCTAGTACTCATGTGACATTAGAAATGGATACAGAACAAGGAAGAAATAGTCACTGGAAAAATAAAACATCAATATCAGAATGTTTTCTCTATGTAGCATGACTGATTCCTCACAGTCAAATTCAAATGTAGATACCAATACTTATATTAAAAACCAGATAAACTGGGCCAGTTACAGAATAGTGCATCATAGAATGTAGAATGGGGAAATGTTCCAGTGCCATCATAAATCTACCTTACATGGGATATAATCTAAGTCTCCTTATTAAAATGAAATAAATTCTATAAATTACTTTCATTGTAAGAAATGAAATTAAACAAAAAGGTATAAAATTGTTTAAGTAGCAGAAGCAAGCAGCCCAGTGTGGAGAAAAAAAAAAACCTCTTGCTTTTTCTGTATTGACTCATCTCAGCATGAGATGTAGTGTAGTCTCTCTGGGTGGGAAACATAGCCTCAGTCAGTGTCCTTGTGATACATTGTCCAATAATAGTAACAAAAATAATAATATTATCTTAATTAGAAGAGCTGTGGCCATCTACAAGAATTCCTCAAGATCTGGATTTATGGGAGGATGAACACAATCATTAGCCTTTACCAAAATTTCCAGCCACTCCACTTTCCCTGTTTCCCAGCCACATGTAATCCTGTCTTAGCCCCAAATGATCTTGGAAGGTAAAAATAGTGAGCAGTGGAAGGAAGTTAAGGAAAGGGAGAGATCATGCAACTAGGACATGTCCTCATCTGTGCTAAGTTAACACTTTTTTGGTGATAGATTTTTTTTGGGGGGGGGTTATTCATATTCCTGTTAGTAAACCCCCATTTATGCTTCTATAAGTAACCTTAATTCAATTCATTGGTTCATCAAGGAAAACTTGGGTCCAGTTATTATC
Organism: Sigmodon hispidus; assembly: GCA_004025045.1. Classification (NCBI taxonomy): domain Eukaryota; kingdom Metazoa; phylum Chordata; class Mammalia; order Rodentia; family Cricetidae; genus Sigmodon; species Sigmodon hispidus. The sequence goes on from PVIH01000629.1 coordinate 194,137, forward strand.
TTGATCTGTTACTGGGACCCTTATTTGGGAGGAAATTGATGACTGGATTGTTCATATCTCTCTAAGAAATCTCATCAACAGCCCTCTATTCTTCAACATGTAACCCCTAATACTCATGGGAACTTGGTTCTCACTGAGCCATAGCCTGTGTGTGGCTTTGCCTTCAGAGTAGGTATCCTTAATTTTTATCTCTAGATTGGGGTGAGGCCTGCATAGACCATTTCTTTCTGTAGTATAGCTACACATTGAAGTCTTAAAGTGAACCTATATGTTTGTTCTTAGACAAGTCTAATTCAGATGCTGTGAACTGAGTTGGCCCTTGTCTTTCCAGAGAGTTTAAGGATAGAAGACCTTAAATTCCTTTCCAGGTAAATGAATTACTTGACTTAGCTATGAAGTAGCTGTTGTCATTTCCAACTTTCCACTCCCTTCAGGCAGTTGCTGAAATCTTGGTCTCTTGATTTGTTTTCTTATTCTTAACATGAAATAGCATCTTGAGTAACTGGATCCCTGTCTCATATCACCTGCTGAGAAATAATGATGAAAATCAGAATTTATGGCATAATCATGAATGGTTCTCAGCTACTGGAAGGCAAGAGTTCCACTCTCAATACTCAGTAATTAGAATTTTTCTTTCAGCTTCACCATCCAAGTGGAACTGCTTCTTTCTACATTAGAGTTGCCCACATATGCCATCAGAAGACAACTATGTGCTTCTCAGAGCGCTCACATTTTGATGGAGATTAGTTTCTTTCATCATTCTGTATATGCTACTTCCCTGCCAAATGATAGCATGTTTTTAAGGGCAAGTTCAGTATTTCATTTCAAAAATGTGTTTTCCCGTATTACACACTAACATACAGCCCTTAGTATATTTCCTAGAAAGATACCCTTAAGAGGAAAACTGAAAGGAAAAATGTGGTCATGTCATTTGGTCTGTGAAACAAAATCAGGGGTGGGTGAAACAAATTGTCACACAGAGTTGAGAACACATACATAGGCACTAACATCAGTGGAACATATTGTGGAAGTGAGATATTTCCATAATACTTCATAGAAAAAGAAACCAAGCAGGACTCAAAAGGATTGTCTCATCTTGGGAACTACAGAGCAAGTACTATGATGCAGGCTTCTCTAAGTCGGAACCACCCACTTCTGTACTATAAATCTCTAAGATGGTGATGGCCACTCAGCAGGCAAACTTTGTCTGAAAATTATCTTTAGAATCTTTCTGTTATAGGGAGACATAATAAAATGCCAAAGATAAAAGTTCAAGGAAGGGGTTCTGCATGCCAAATGAATTTGATTATCAAAACTTATCTTCATAGAACACATCAAACCAAACCCTAAGCTCAACTCAAATGATAAGAGACTAGAAGAGGGAAAAGCAGGGATGCGAGAAGACAGGGCTGGACTTGTTGACAAGAACATGGTTTCTAGATGCTTGGTGATCAAAATGAAACCAACAGATGACTTAGAGTATGTGTGACAAGAGAAGGAAAGGGTTGAATGGTGGGACAGAGAGCAGAAATGTTGCATTGTTTGACTCCAAAGCTCAGTCCTTATTCATATGGCTATGTTGGAATAATGCTAACAAGTGTGAGTGTCACATACAGTTCTATACCAGAAAGTGTCTATGAACCAGCAGTATCACTATATGTCCAGGTTCTTTATCCTCACATAGTTCATTTCTGCTATCCTTACAGTAACCATTTCAGCATGGGCTCCAGCAGATGTCACACACATTCAGCCCACCAGCACTTAACCAACACTGTCCCACACTGGAGTTCTGTGCTGATATTGTTCACACTTCCTGTGAACTCCTACAGAGGCGGTGTCTCATCTTTTTTTTTTCAATCAGGATTTATTTTTTATTTATTCCCAAAGTAATGATGAATTTATGAACACATTCCCATTTTGATCAATCCCACAAGAGTGAAAGCCCTAAAAACTATCTGGTTACTCTGCAGATATAAAGGAAGGACACAGATACCCAAACAGAGTAGGTCAGCCCATTAATGCCTCTAAAAAACAGATGGTTGTACCCATTTTATATTGCTGTTAATGCTTTCCTTTCATTCTATGTGAAAGCTCAGATGACTGTCACAGACCCCCTGTCGGAAATTTCTCTCCTTACCTGAAATGATTAACCTGTAGTGACTTTCAGTGTTCTAGTTATAACAATTTTACATCTTCCAAAATTGCAGTGGAAAGTAATTTTGCCATAATATTTCATTTCACATGACAGCAATGTGACATTTCTGCAAGATAGTGTAGATGTTACATACAATGTTCTTCATTTCAAATATATCACTTATTTCTCTAGACTTGTACATTTTCTTATTTAATGCTTCATTTTTGAAATGGGGAAATTGTGATGAGTTTTATAGAGTCTTGGATTAAAATTTCAGATCATAATTTACAACAGTAACTAAACAATTCAGAAAATGAGAAAAAAACAACTATGGTTTTTCCTATACATGACACACAAGCTGTTGACATTTTAGCAAGCCAATATGTTTTTTGTGTCACTGGAGGTCTGTGGCCCATTTAGAATTTCTGTTGGGATGATTTCTAAAGCTGGCAATCTTCTTTAAAACATCTATAGAATCATCATATTGTATGACTCAGGATGATGATTTTCTCCTGCATGTTTTTCTTTGGCAAGGTCTGCATGGCAGCCTATTAATTTACATTATTTTTTCTCAGTATTTACAGTGATTTATTTGGCCACTGGGGAAAAATGAGAATTTCAGTCATGCTAATGTTTCATATTTGAGCTTTCTTACATGATATAATGTACTTGTTCATTTCTTATTTATGTTACCACATGATCAGGACTAAGGTTGGGACCCAAACTCTCTCGGATCTCTAATTTTGTCTTGTCAGGTATTAGTCCTATATACCCTTGGTTAAGCTATGTAACTTTGTGAAGTCTCACCTCATGAAATGGGGGTGATCTGGGTTTTCTCATTAGATTGCTAGGTATTTTAAATGATAGCATAGAGTACTCTTACCTTGTTTATCTGGTCATACCTTACTGTAAACACTACCTAATCAATGTCATCATGGTAACTTCCTTAACATGCTTAGTTTATGATAAGGCTCTGGAAATCTCAAGACATGACAGTTTGAAAAGAATCTGATATAGACATACCTTGGAGGTGCTCATGTTCACCAGAGTGGCCTAAAAAGATTGCCCACAAGTTGCCTGAAGAAGTTGCTTACTTGGCAGTATCTTTTCTATCTTACTTGACTCTATCTTTTCCACTCCAGGTCTTATTTCTCCTAGTTTTACTGTTTCTCTTTAGGATGATATATTTGACTTCATCTGACTGTTTGTGAAAGGTATTTATCAGAAATCACTCCATAAACTTCTTGTTGTTTGTTGCTGCTGTCACAGAATGCTTGACAAAGAAACTTGCTGTTGGAGATGTTTGGTTTGACTCTATTTCTAAGGCTACAGTCCATCATGGTGGGGAAGGCAGGGTGACTGGAGTACATGGATGTAATAGCCACATGTCTCTAAAGAACAGAACTGAGTGAATATGTATTTTACTTAGATTGGCTTACAGGATGCATTCCAAGTCATCCAACAATGGGAAGGCCAAAAATCCAGTAATTGCTTACTCCACGATGCTCATTGACACAGAAGTTCCAGTTCTGGTGAGGAAGACCTGAGGAATCTCAGAGAGCTGCTGGCCTTCAGTTTATCTTAGAGTCCCATGAAGTTGGTTCTAGTGTTGATGAAGAAATACTATAGCATTGAGATAGATAAACTTGCCAGCAAGAGTGAGGGTGAGCAGGCAAAAATTAAACCTTTTGAATTCCATGTCCTATCATCTGGCTACCATTTGAAAATTCTGCCTTTATGTATTTAGGATGGGTCTTCATTCTTTAAATAATTTAATCAAGAAAATCCTTTCCAGAAGTATTCAGGACTTGTGTTTTTATTCCACATGCTGTCAAGTTAACAACCAAGATTAATTATCAGGGTTTGTCAGTGGCATGCTACAATGGTTTCTTTCCAAGTACTGATTGGCAAGTAAGCAGTGTTGAAAGCACGGGGCTTACCTTAAGATCTATCCTGAAGTGGCCTATGTTAACCAGGTAAGCTCTAGATGTAAAAGATTCCACAGCCTCCCAAAATAGCATCAGCAGTTGGGAAACAAGTCCTCATGTCAGCTTGTGGGAGATAGTCCAGATTTAAATAATAACAAGCAAAGAAAATAATTGATGATGGTTTCTAATCCCACAGATAAATTTAGTATGTGGCATGACAATGGAGTATAATTTTGAAATTCACCATCATTTCTGTCACATCCATGGGCCTTTATATTCCATCCTTTTCTGTAGTGTTTTCAAATATTGCTCTTTGTTAACTGGCTATCTACTTGAATGATATGAACATGTTCAACAGGAAAATTTAGGTCTGTGCTAAGTTTTTTAGCTTTTAAAATAAAAATCTATGAACATTGGTTTGGCAGCTAATCTGAAAGTAGTTAACAATTGAATTTTATGTGTATAGGTAATAAAAAAAATAATTAGTTTCTGATAGTGCCCTGTAAAGCAAGAGTGCTTGGTTTCATCACAAAAGCTGCTTTCCCCCTTTGTAATAAATACTGAACATTGATATTATGTTATGATAAATTAACTATAATACCTTTGGAGGCCAAGTGTCCCAGAAAAAAACAATGAAAACATCCTAGGAAAAATGGAAAGCATTCTATTCACACCTGTAACTCATTTATTTGGACCAAGGGTTAGATTTCACAGAAAGCAATTACTAGGATGGATTGAGTTCATTCAAACGCTGTGATTTTTTTTAATTATAAAACTGTTGAATATTTTCTCTGACCACAGTTGCCCTCAGAAACTGTTGACCTTGATGAACTTCATTGCTCTTTTCTTTATAGACTATGATGAGCCATTTATTATAATATTTCAAAATTGGACCAGAAGGAAAGACATCTCCATCTGCTTCATCTCTTCATGTTGTAGGAGTGTAGCTCCTTTTCAGCAGAGTACTATTTGAGAAGTGCTCAGGCTCCCTCTGTAACATAAAACTTGTGTACAGGCCAGTCTGGATGTTGCATGTGTTTTGAGAGTATGCTCATGTATATTCCCGTTTGTTCTTTTTCTTCTACACTTGTTCTATTAGGTTTGCATGCCAGTCTAAGTGAGTAACTTGAGTGACAACAAATCATGTTTGACACAGTATGTGAAAGTTTATCTGACTTTCTTTATGTAATTCAATAGATATTAATTACATTAATATTACGGAGTTGTAAGAGCAAAGCACTCTTTAGCTTATTTTATCTTATAGTTCCTGAGTTTTGTGATTCTTCGAGTCAAACCCAGGGCCTTGGAGGTATATAAAATTTGCTCTGCCACTAAGCCAGGCCTCAAGGTCATTTCTGACTTTGTACATATATTTCAATATCCTTTTTTTGGTTTGCATGTTTTCTACTTCTCCTTAGTGAAACAGCATTTATATGTGTAAACTATGAGAGATTCATGAAAAGAATCTATGTCATTAAATAGATATATATTATGGACACGATAAAGATGAATTGTTCCAATTAGTCAATAAAACTCTGTGGATCTACTTTTATTCACAACTATTATTGTATATTTTAGCAATGGCTAATTGCTACTCTATGAAACAATAGAAGCAGACATAAATCTCAAAGCTTGATGATTTTTATTTAATTTTTTTTTTTACATTTTCATAGAAGCCATTTGTCACTTCAGTGTATTAGAATTGGGCTGATTCATATTCTCTCTCTCTCTCTCTCTCTCTCTCTCTCTCTCTCTCTCTCTCTCTCTCTCTCTCTCTCTCTCAATCTCTCTCCTTACATAAAGTTAAAAGAAAGATCATTAAAGTTCCTGGCTCTTACAAATGATAAAATCAAGGTTTTACATACAACAGCCAGGTTGTATGTAAAGCTCCTCCAGAATCACAGAGCTAGGAGGCAAGGCTGGAAGTTGAGTCCCTGTCTCCAGGAGCCAATCTCTTTGTCTTTGGGCCACCTTTGTCACCAACCTTTGTGTCCTTTTCACAAGAGCTTAAGAGTCTGGTTTCACCTTGTCCAAGCAGGGGGGTCCTGCAAGCAGTGTGTATTGCTAGAACTACTCAGACTCAGACCTCCCCCTCCTCTCCCTTACCAGGAGGAAACTGAGTCCAGAGAGTTGAGCTGGCAAAAGAATTCATCTGGACAGTTCATGCCTTAATATCAATCCTGTATTCAAAATGCTGGGGACTGAACCTGCTTTCAAAGCACAATTTCAAGTGTTTCCTCATTCAAGCTTGAGAGAGAGAGAACTCTTAATACCACATCAAATAGCTGTTCCTTTCTACTTGGCACCAATAGAAGAGTCTTAGTTCATTATCGTGTGCCTTTTTCTCTGTGACATAGGTTAGCTGGTTTATTTATATGTCCCTGCTGAAATCGGCAATGTGTGCTGGCTGAACTATAGCTCATGAAAAAAAATGATCCATATTTTATTCTAATGTCTTCAGCAGCCCTTTACTGGCATTATGATTAAAATGTGTGTCTCTGGGTTGTTACTGGGGAAATGCCCAGCCAGTGAATTTGGCTGCAGCTCAGTGACTGTTCCAGTTGACATGAGAGGTATCATTACCATGGGGATTATACTGTTGTCATCAATTTATTTTCTACTGCTCCTGGTGGACAATATTAAAGTTTTCATGAAAATAGCTCTTTTTCCTTTATTTTGGGTATAGTGTTCTCTGTATGATTTTTTTTTCTGTTTCCTGGGCCATGGTAAGAATTTAGAGATGCATGAAGGGTTTTTCCCACTCAATGAGCCTTTCTCTTTTTTTCACATGTTTGCTATGCACACTTATCTCTACCTCTGTAATTCCACACATTCTACCACATGTCCATGCATGTGTCATGGGCATTCTCATAATGAAGAAAGTACGCTGTTCTTCTTATGTCTTCACTTATGCTCATGTTTTGTTTTCCAACACACAATCATTATAGGTTCTTCTACAAATGTTTGTGGTATATGAATATAATTTAAGATATGTTAATTGAAACTCATTTTAAAATAATCTCTTAAGTCTCAGTGCATCACAAATGATGCAAGATAGCCTCCCTTGCTAAGTGTGTCATTTCTTATTCATTAATTGAAATCTTTTAGTTTTATATTCTGTGGCTTATTTGGTACTTGTAAGAGCATTTTAGACAAGTAAATAAAAATCAGACAGAGGACTTCAGCGGCAGCCAGGGAGAAACCAGTGGTTTTCTGTTTCGGTTTGGCAGAGTGAAGCACTATGGGACTGTGCATGTGGAAACACCAGCCAGAACTGTAACACACTGTGAGAAAAAGATTACATATCTCTGGGAGTTTGCCCTTCTAATTACAAGGGGTTTTCTTTGTCCATGAAAAGTGCTACATGTGTGGCTGTGGCTGGAACTAAACTAAAACAGTTAAATCTTTATCACAAGGGTAAATAGTATGCCTCTTTGGCTTAGTTGTGATAAGGAAACCTTAAACCAGAAATACATAAATGACTTAGAACATGAAAGGCCTCTTTGAGAGGCCTTTTCCTTATTGTTATTAAAAATTTCCCTCATTCATGTTCAGTTCAAGTACATAATAATTCTAGGGAATTATGAGCCCACCCAAGGAAAATGGACCCACTGCCAATAAGTAAAACCATTGGCTTGTAGCAACCTGCTTCTGACGTCTAAGTCACATTGGAAGTGATGTCGTCCTATGACTCTGTGCCTGAGTAGACTGGATTTATTTAATTTTCTTTTTAAGAAAATATGTACATCATTTCTTTAGGAAGACAGGAGTCTATAAATGTCTGGGGAGTGTGATGATCTAGTCATTACAGCAGTGACTCCCCATGTTAAAAGTGAACAGTCTGGGACTGGGGAGATAGCACTTGTTGAACATGCCTGGGAACCTAAATTTGGATCCTTGGTACTCACATAAAAAGCTAGGCATGGTAGCACACATCTCCACCCCAGAGTAACAGTAAGACATTTAATAGCTACTCATGTCTCCATATGCATGTGCAGGCATGCACACATACACACATACACACACACTCACACGCACACACACACACACACACACACACACACACACACATGACTATTGTTTGTATACCATTTTTCTAAAGAACACTTCCATGTTCAAGATACTAACAAAAAATGCCTGAGATACAGAAATATTATTGCAAGGCCATTTTCAATTAGTTATGACTATCTTTTCAAATTATAGTTCTTTTCAATTGACAATAATTAGAGCATGAAGTTTTATTATCTTATACTTTCTACTCACTTTTGAAAAATTGGATTAAACCCTAAGTAGCCTATGAAGCTAAAAAAAAATTGTCTTCATATAGACATCTTTTTTAAAATTATTTTTTTTCATTTTATATACTAACCACAGTTCTCTCTCCCACCCCTCCTCCTGATCCATGCCCCCATCTTCCGTTTACTCACCCCCCCCATTCCCTCCTCTATAAGGTAAGACCTCTCATGTGGAGTCAGCAAAGCCTGGTATATGAAGTATATGAGGTAGGACCAAACCCCTCCCTTCTGCATCAAGGCTAAGCAAGGCATTCTACCATAGGGAATGGGCTCCATAAAGCCAGTTCATGTACCAGGGATGATCCTAATCCTACTGCCAGAGGCCCCTCACACAGACTAAGCTACACATCTGTCTCCAACATGCAGCGGGCCTAGTTCAGTCCCGTGCAGGCTCCAGAGCTGTAAGTCTAGAGTTTGTGAATTCCCAGGAGCTTGGTTCAATTGTCTCTGTGGATTTTCTCATCATGATCTTGACCCCCCTCACACCCTCCCCTCCCTCCCCCCCCCGCCTGCTTGCTCATATAGTCCCTCTTCCCTCTCTTTGACTGGACTCCTGGAGCTTGGCCTGATGCTTTGCTATGGATCTTCATCTGCTTCCATCACTTACTGGATGAAGGCTCTATGATGACAGTTAGGGTATTCTCTAATCTGATTACAGGAGAAGGCCAGTTCAGGCATTCTCTCCACTATTGCTAGTAGTCTTGGCTGGGGTCTTCCTTGTGGATTCCTGAAATTTTCCCTAACCCCATAATGACTTCCTCTATCAAGATATCTCTTTCATTGTTCTCCCACTCTGTTCCTCTCTGGGCTTGTCCATCCCATTTCCTCACATTCTCACCCCCCATTTCCTCCACTTTACCTCCCTCAAGATTACCTATTTCCCCTTACCAGAGTAATCTATGCATCCCTGTTAGGGTCCTCCTTGTTACCTAACTTCTCTGGAACTCTACTATGGATTGTAGTCTGTTTACTTTTTTCTTCCTTACATCTAGTATCCAATACTCTTCAAATTGTTCTACACAATAGGAACAGAAGGGCTATTGCCAAACTCTTTTCATGAGACTACAGTTACTCTGATACCCAAACCACACAAAGATGCAATGAAGAAAAGGAATTACAGAGCAATCTCCCTCATGAACCTTGATGTAAAAATGCTCAATAAAATACTGAAAAACTGAATCCAAGAACACATGAAAAAAATCAGCCACCATGATCAAGTAGGCTTCATGCCAGAGATGCAGGAATGATTCAACAAATAAAAATCTGTAAATGTAATCCATCATATAAACAAACTGAAAGAAGGAAAAAAACACACATGATTATCTCATTAGATGTTGAAAAGGCTTCAACAAAATCCAACAGCCCTTATGATAAAAGTCTTGGAGAGATCAGAGACACAAAGAACATACCTAAATATAATAAAGGCAATATACAGCAAGCCATCAGCCAACATCAAATTAAATAGAGAGAAACTCTAAGCAATTCTACTAAAACCAGAAACAAGACAAGGCTACCCCCATATCTATTCAATATAGTAGTCGAAGTTCTAGCTAGAGCAATAAGACAACAAAAATAGATTACGGGGATACAAATCGAAAAGTAAGAAGTCAAACTTACAGTTTGCAGATTATATGATAGCATATATAAGCGTTACTCAAAATTCTTCTAGGGAACTCCTGCAACTGATAAACACCTTCAGTAATGTGTCAGGATACACAATTAACTCTAAAAAAATAGTAACCCTCCTATAGAAAAATGATAAATGAGCCCAGAAAGAAATCAGAGAAACAGCACTCTTTACACTAGTCACAAATAATAAAAAAAAAATATCTTGGGGGTAACTGCAGTCTTAAATTTTTCTGTCCTGCCTGGCCTATCCCACAGCCATTTAGTCCCAAATAATAACAGAAAGGTTTATTTTAATTACAAACTGTTTGGCCTATGGCCCAGGCTTATTACTTACTAAATCTTACTCTTAAACTAACCCAGATTCTATTTATGTTTAGTCACTTGGCTTGGTACCTTTTCTTCAGTGCAGCATTCTCATCTTCCTCCCTCTGCAACTGTCTGTTGTTCCTGCTCTACTCTTCTGCTTCACAGAATTCTTCTAGTCCTGTCCATGCTTCTACTGGCCAATCAGCATTTTATTAAACCAACAAATCTTTATAGTGCACAAGAGCAATATTCCAGAGCAGGTAACTCAAACTAAACTAGTGAAAGACCTGTATGACAAGAACTGTTTGAAGACAGAAATTGAAGAAGATATTAGAAAATGAAAAGATCTTCGATGCTCATGGTTAGGTAGGATCATACTTCTTACAAATGTCAATCATCTTGTACTTTCTGAAAGAAAATGAAGAGGAGATATATACATTCATATATTATTTGTTGACTCAGCAAAGGAATGGTGGTTCCATGAAGAAGTTTTGATCTGTGTCCTATTGCCAGATTTCTCTTTTATTTGAGAAATTAGGTATAGTAAAAACCCATTACTGGTTTTCTCCCTTTCTCCTAGTTTTTTAACATATATGTTTAGAAGGTATTTTTATACCGATTGATTGAATGTTTGTGTGTGTATTTGGTTTGCATATGTTTGCATCCCCATACATGTTAGAGGTCAGAGAAGAGCTCACAGGATTAAGAGCTCATAGGATTCTCTCTTTCTGGCATTGGTCCTGGGATAATCCTTAGTCTTGGTGACAAGCACTATTAGCTTCAGTGTCATCTTGTTGAACCTTTAATATCTTTATAGGATATCTGTGGATTTTTAACTTCAGGACCATCAGAATTATGTGAAAGACTCATCAGAAAGTCCAAAGTACTGTATCATGCCCACAGAGTTTTTGGTTCAGTACCCTACCCCCTGTTTATACTTCTAACAATTTTATACAAGATGCTGTTCTTTCCTAGGACATACTTTGAAAGTCAATGCCTTAATACAAGCAGTCCTTTGGGAGGAAAGAATAATGTAAAAATCTACCACATTTTAAATAATTATCACTCAGGTCACAGGAATATTGGCAAGTGTGTACTTACACATTATTTTCTGTTCTCTATCTTCCATGTTCCTACAAGGTATATCACATGTAAGGAAAAAAAATTACACAGAGACACCTATCTGAACTACCAGTGCAGTGATCTTCCCCATTCTGTGTAGACTCACCTTACAGAACCATGGGCACATCTTACCCATCTAACAGGTGATGTTTTTTCAGGAACTCAGGATGTGCTTTCACTCCATGTTCACCAACTGGGGCTTGGCTCAGATTCCAGAGCAGTCAGCTCCACTGGACATGATGTAGTATGAAGAATATTGCCTCCCAGGGATTAGCAAGTCACCTAATTACACTTTACAAAATTGTCCTATTTCTTCCACTTTTCCTCAGATTACAACAACAAATGGGGCTAAGAGACACATGCTGGTGAGCATCTATGGTCAGAAGTTAAGATAGGTTTTTCTCTCCTTGGGTCTGTATTCTTTTCTAATAAGTGTGTTCTACCTAACGTTCTTTAAAAACAATACAAAAATGTGTGTAATAAAATAAAAGACACCATCACACTTCCAGTAATTTAGCCTGATTTTTTAAAAATTATTCTTCTAAACACTTCTGCTATGTAATTTTAGCTCAGACTTTCAAAGCAAGCTAAGTATAACATTTTTAGAAAAGAGTTTTAAAGAACCTTGGTTATTTTATTTATAAATCTTCTACAATTATAAGGGTAAGGGGGTTTGGTTAGAGAATAAAGGTTATAACCTGTTCCATCTGCTGAGATAGTGACTTTAATTACATTTAATTCCCATCCTCTTTGTATGTTATTTGATCCACTCATTGGTTAGAAGCAAGCTGATAAACACAGCCACGGCTTAACCCTGTGACCTTCAGCTCTTCTGGAATTGCATCCAGGCTTCACTGAGTTGCCATGTTTATATATTGAACCTTGACACTAGTGAGAAATATTGATATCCTTTCTAGATAGTAGATATAGTTTTTTTTTCTAGAGAAAAGTCCATGTTCTATTAAAAAAATAGTTTTCCAAAATGTTTTCAAGATGTTTACTTATATTCAAATTGTAAGTCACAGCTTAGAAAACCTCAGTGTATCTGTGCTTCTTACAAGCATGCTTAATAAATGTTTCAGCAATCATTTTGTATACATATTTTCTTGAGCAAGTATTTATCATAATGTGTGTTTATTTTATTAATAGATCTATATTTCTGAGAAATACAAAAAGAGTGGCTGTCTCCATTCCTCCTAAGACATCTTGTTTTTATTTTATGTTTTAATAGTTTGCTCCCTAATGACAAGCAACGGTTTATTTCCATTGGTCAGTGTAGCAAAAAGAATCACCTTTCTAAAACTAGTTTAGAACTCATAAAAAATAATCAACTATAATCAACAACTGTTTCAATAAGAAATTTTCTTTAATAAATCATGCAACTTCATGATGCTTAGATTTAATACACTGAATGCATATATAATATTTTAATTTGTATTATGTTTATCTGGCTATAATAACATAAATTAAGAAACACCATATATGTAAAAACATTTATAATTATGAACATGTATTATGAGGGACAAATGTAAAAATGAGAATGAGAAATGAGAAAATGACAAATGACAAATGAGAAAATCTAGTTTAATCTGATACAGAAATAAAGACATTCTTTTTTTAGCTCTAAATTTTTTTGTAGATTTGGAATCATTTCAAAAATTAATTATGTATGAAAACATACAATATGTACATATGCATTAATTGCTATAGTATTCTCATAGTCTTTACATTATGGTAGTTTGACTGGTATGTCAGTTTTATAATCAACAACTTGTGCAGACTTTTGATTATTTAATAATCTGAGTAAATAATTTATTTTTGTCTTTGAATAAAGAAGACATTAGAAGCACACAGTGTTTTATCTCCATTATAGCCAATACTAATAACTATTTATTGCTACTGATATATTACATTTTGAAATTGATATGAATATTCTAGGTTCCTAATTCTAGGATACCTACGTACTTACTACAAATTCATGTTATAATGAAGACAGGTTTTGCATAAATTGTGTGTGTTTAAATTATTAAGGCCAATAATTTTTTTCTCATTTTTGATCATGATTTCATAAAAATCCCAATAAAAAAAGAAAAAGGAGAAGAAAGAGAGAAAAGAGAGAGAGAGAAAGCATTGCATCCCCCCCCCACATATATATTAAATACCAGGAATCTGGCTCATAAATCAGGAAGAACGCAGGAAGATACAACTGCAGTCTTTCCTTGTTCCTGTGTTACAGCCAAAATTCTGACATTCAGGCATATTTACAAGACCCATGTTTCAGTAAGCCCACATGTGCTTTGTGTGGGCTGTAAAGAATGTGAAGTGATTTCACATGGCAACTTTTCCAGAAGGCTGGGTGAAGAACATGGTATCCTTTGAAAGAGAAAATCATCTTTATTAGTAACAATCATTCCTTTTCCCTTTGGTTACACATAGAATAACACTGGGAGATGTGCTGTGGAAGATTTCCAGTTCATTCTCAACATGTTGATTCAGAGGACAAGATTTGTGCCTCTCTTATCCTAGAGATGCCTCATCCTGACTTGGGACCAAGTCCACGTCCATGTATCAAGCTCATAAATCTTTCTCTGTACTGACACCTTTGTACAAGTGCCCATGATAGTAGATTAAAATAATGAAGCTAATGATAATTACAGCACCCACCATTTAATGAGCATCCAGCAGGTCCTAAGTACCTACCCATTTGATCTAAGCTAATCTTCAAAACCACCTTTAAAGATAAGGAATATATTTTCTGTGGGGGCATGGGTATGACTCAGAAAAAAAGCACCATGACACAAGAACATGAAAATGTCATAATGAAACCCACTGTTTTGAATGCTAACTTAAAACTCTAATAAGAATGAATCAGGAATGGTCAAGCACACCTACACTTGAGTGAGGCAGGAGGATCTCAATGAGTTCAAGGTGAGCCTGGGCTCTTCATCAAGACTGTCTCAAAACAACAACAGGAATTATTTGCATTTTTTAGATAAGGAATCCAAGAGTTAAAATTCTAAGGAGTTTTTCTGGAACTACAAACAGTAGTTTATATAATAATGTAAAAGGAAAGAAACCCACACATTTTATTTGACTCCAGAACCTGTGTTTTTTTGCTTAAAACCTTCTCAGGTGAGATGAATGACAAATGGCTCTTGAAACAACTAGAAGTCACTTGTGGCAGCATCAGGATTTTAGGCAGCTGACAAGTTCTGCTGACCACAATGGAATGGAGAAACACATTGGGTCTAAGAAGAGACTGTGCTAGCTGCCTTAGTCATCACATCTGACATGCTGTTTTGTTAAAGGCTATATCAATATATCTCTGTCTTCAGATCATAGCAGTACTTGGCACATGGTAGATGCCTTCAGTTCTTAGTTCAATAAAAAATAACCAAAGGAGGAAATACAAGAGTAACTTACAGAATACAGTCTTACTGATGTTCATGACTAGTTCAATGGGTTGCAGGAAGAAATAGACTCCATTAAGGTCTCAAGAGCAATCTTCTTTCCTAAACTGCAGTGTGGATAAGGAGAAGTGATGCAGACAAGCCCTCTTCTCTCATGGAGGTATATATGCAGGCAGAACACTGTATACATAACAAATAAATAAGTAAATTCCAAATCAAGCTATGCCTGAAGTCTGATCCTTAAGAAAACAAAAACAACACGCAAACAATACCCCCAGGAGAACCAACCAACCAGAGTCAAATTAACGAAAGCTATGAATACTATTCACCTTAGTTTTCCATTTTGAGTCCGTAAAACCTGTGAACCTAATATGCTTTGCTCCTGTTGATTATTTGCTCAAAGGCATTCACACCAGGCTGAAGTTTTACAGAACTTACAATAGGCTAATTCTCAAAAGAGTAACTTTCCTTTATACTTTATGACGTGTAGAAATTCTTCACTACTAATTAGCAGAAGCATATTATTGTATAAAACTAATTAATAGTTTTCCTAAGCAGATTTAATTTTCTGCCTTAATTCCTGAAAACAGTTTGGGGTTCTCTCTGACCCTTCCCACTTGATACCTGTGTAGCACAGCTCAGTGCTTTTGCTCCTATTTTACCTTCCGAAGTTTCAGGTCACTGAAGAATATTTTAAACATTCGTGTTTCTAGACTTTGCTTCACTTGTAAACTTAAGAACATTGAAGTATTTTAAATTTTCTTTCCTCTTTTTAAGCAAAAGCGTTTATGAAAATGAGCTAATTCTGTAGTGTTGATCTGTCACAACCTGGCCGATGCCGGGAGTCTTCTTGTATGTAATATTTCTCTTGGTGAGGTGCCCTGTGACATGAGAGATACTAATTACTGCAGTGCTGAGCAGATGGACGAGGGATGAAGTGTTTTCTTAGTGGACTCTTTAAACAGTGGAGCCGAGAAGGCAAGACTGCTCCTGTTTCACATTGACAGGGATGGTGGATTTAATATGTTCCCCGGAGCTTCTCATCACATTATAATTCTTTCTGTGATGGTCAGTTTGGGGTCTGCTTATGTGACCTGACTTTCAACTTGTTTGAATGGCTGTCAGACTGCCCTGGAATTACGTGCTACTGGATTGCCATGTTTAAGAATTGAGAAAACATCAACAGTCTTGCCTGGAAGCTTCTTATGAGAACCACAACTGTGCTGTTCATGGCAAAGCTGAGGCAGATGGTTACCTGGAGGAATCTTTACCTGCTTGGAGCCGCATGTCTGGAATGCCTTATTATAGTGTAAATTTGTGTTGCCTTGATGCACAGTGACAGTGTGTCTAACTCTTGCCATCATTCATTCCCTACAGTTGAAACTGATGTCTCCTCAGCAGCATTTCCTCCTCAGTTAGCTTACATCATTGGTCAGCACTCCCATGGAAAGCACAATGTCTCCTAAATATTCAGCCCCAGAGCCAGCATGTGCTACTGAAATTAAAGAAGCCCTGACTTGTCTGGAGATGACCTGAAGAACTGCATCCAGATTAGCCAGTCCACTGATTAAATTCTTGCCAAATGTTGTATTATGCAGGCTTTCCTAATTTTGGTTGTAAATTACACTGAATTTTTTTTTTTTGGAATGAGGAAGTTTTTACTTTTTTATTTCATAAACCCACATGATAAACACAGCTTTCCTCTAAAATGTTTGAGGTGTTGGGTGTGCATTGTATTAAATATAGGGATCCTTAGTGAAGGAAAACATGTGTGGCTCATTTTAACTTTTCCCATGAGTATTTAAAATGGGGCAAAATGGTTCTTCTGGGAAGGGAAAACATAGACAGACATCATGATGAGCAGCAGGTGTCTCTAAAGCAGTGCCTTGTCCTCTCCGGAATCTGCTCCATGAACTTGAAGAATCAACAGAATTTTCTTTATTGACCTAAGAAACAACTCTCCCAGGCTATGCCACTTTTTCTGGCTTTCTTCCTGGTTGGAGCCTTAGGAAACAAAGAAGTCTAGACAGACTTTGGCTTAGGAGATGCCACAGAACATGTGCTTTGGACTTGACCACTGGTACTTGGCTAAGGGGAAGAAACAAAGTGTGTTCCATTTATTTCTGGAAATATGTTTTCCTTCGGTGGCAGCCTTGCAGAAGGGTGACTTTTGATGTCTCTGAAGGTAAGGAGACTCTTTGACATCCAACCATACATGTGCTAGGTTAGAAACATAGAGACTGGATTTCCACTGATTGTTTCATGAAGACCAGTCCTTTCCTATAGATTTTACTCTGCAAACTGTTATTTTTTTCCTTTTTTAATTTAATATTTTTGAGAACCTTGTATATGAGCACTGTATTCCTCACCTCAGCTTTCTCCTATGTTCTCCCTCACAAACTCATAGTCTCTTCCTTACTTGATAGGCATTCATGTGCATATTGTGCAGTATGTACATGTGTCCAGGACTGATCACTTGGGATTGAGCATCCTACATTCTATCTGCAAGTCTTCCAACTAGTTCTCTCTCTTCTTGAAATACCCCCTTTTTTTTTCTTAAGGAGAAACATTTGAGCCTCATAACCTAGAAATGTTTTTAAAAAAACATTTGGGAATTCAAGAGTACATGAGCTCATGGGCATATAGTTACATGCAAACATTTTATATAGCACTATTTGGAGTTCTTATATCAGTTTATATATGTTTACATTCTTTAAATGATAAAGCTTAATTTTAAAAAATAGTGCTTGCCTTTTCTTTACAAATTTTTTTTCTGATGCAATTTTGTTAGTTGGGGTTTTATTAGTGTAAAAAGACACCATGACTGTGGCAACGTTATAAAGGAAATCATCTAATTGGGGTGACTTACAGTTTCAGAGATGTAGTGCATTATCAAGATGGTAGGAAACGGGATCCTGAAGGAAGACATGGTTTTGGAGAAGGAGCTGAGAGTTCTACATTTTGATCTTCAGGCAGCAGAAGGTCAACTGACTTGAGCATCAGAGACATTAAAGACTACCTCCTTGTGACACACTTCCTCCAACAAGCTACACCCACTCCAGCAAGGCCACACATCCAAATAGAGTCACTCCTTATAGGCCTAGAGGGGCTGTTTTCCTTCAAAACACAACAAATTCCTTGAATATTTAGAATGTGAGACCCAAAATCTTATAAGCATATATACTAGGATGGTTAGTGTTGTCAACCTGACAGTCTGTAGGACCTCCTGGGAGACTGGTCCATGAGTTTGCCTTGGGGGATTATCTTGATTTGGTTAATTGTGGCAGGACTGTTTCCTAGGTAGGGGACTGATCCTCAACTGTAGCGAATGAAGGGAGCTGGGACATAGCATGCTTTTGCCTTTCTGTTTCTTGACTGTTGGTGCCCCGTTATCAGCTACTTCAAGCCTCTTCCATTTTGACCACCTGCCAAGGTAGTCTGAGCCCTTAAACTGAAAGGTAGGGCACAGCTTTCCTTATGATGCTTTGCCAGAGTATTTTTATCACAATAATAGGAAAAAAAACTAATACACTGGAATTTTTACTTAAAATGATAAAATGTCATCAGAATTACATAATTTAGGTTGCACTAGATTTTTATTTCCATAAAAAACAAAATAGAGTTATGAAGTATGAGAGTAAGTATTCTTTTGGCTCCAAATTAGTCTTTAATAAGTGAAGACCAACTTTTCTTTTTAATCAGAACAAAATGTCAAAGTGAAAGAATAATTGTATTGCTTGGCAGGATGATCAAAATGTTTCTTGCCCCTAAATTTATTCTTCATGAGATTATTCCTCAGAGTACATCTTGAAAATAAATAATGGCCAACGAAAAAAATCAGTGTTAGGATTGGGCAATAAATGACACCTTTGCCTGTATAGTTTGCAGAGAAATTGCAGGGAAGGCCACTTGACATCTATTTCTAGAGTCAGTGTTCCCTGCTCCCAGTCATTAGTCCTTTTAGCTGGGGAAAGCAGGCTCTGGCCAAAGGTTTGCAAAAGCTGACTTTCTCTTGTGTGTGTCAAGCTTTTTGCTTTATGCAAACATACATCCACAGGAAGGTTCTTCATGTTCTCTCTTAGACATTCAGGAGACAGTTCAGAAAGATTTCTTTCCTGAAGATTTTTACATCTTTTCATTATCTCACCTAAAGCTATTGGCATTTTCTAGAGTCTTTGGGAGTGTGAACTACAACATGACATGTTTACTTTCTTGTACAAAGAAAATGAGGAGAAGGGAGTCCACAACATGATTGAAGGATAAAAGCCAAATTCCTCAAGGAAACAGTACCTTTCTCCATAGATCTCATTGTCTGATAAAACAAATGAGATCATCTTGGAGGTACCTGTTAATGCTGTGATACATCATCGCTAGGCTGAGCTTTCATCCCCAGCCACTGGAAAGGTTCTGGTATAACAGGATGTGTTAAGTTGGCTCATTTCTTTCTTCTCTGAAAGAGAAAGTTCTATCTTCTTGCTGCTTTCAGCTTGACCTTATCTCTATGAAGACTTCCACTGTAAACAGGGCAGTCTGTGCCCTAAACCCAGGTGAAGTTCCACACTCAAGTAGATCCCTAGTGACTGCTCTGAGAAGGCAACCTGGATGTCTTCTTTACTTACAGTCAAAATTTCCATTACTGTTTAGACTATATTAATACCATACTTGAGAATTATGTTGAAGAATTGATCTTTAAAGGAATGTAGTTTTAGGACCTGCCTTTCCATAATTCTTCAAGAGCACTCTCTTCTTGCATAGAAATCTCATGATGCTTTTGAATAAGAAATGATTTGTGAGACTGTTTACTTTTCAAGTAAATTGCTGGATTAAAGATCATAATAAAGATGTGTTACCAAGCTTGCAAGGGACCCTTCCCAAATACTGTCATCAATTTATTAGAATCTTACAACACCTCTGTCACCAACAAATATAGTCCCTGAACACTCCATCATCTCTGATGGGAGATTTACTCCTCAGTAAACTGTCTCTGCACTTCCAGGGAAATATGATCCTCATTCACTTCCCTGACTCCAGTAGCATCTACCTCCAGTAAATCCACCCTTATCATTGATGGAAATATTTGTCCCTTGTGAGAGCTAAATAATGTAAGGCCACATGGCCATCAGACTAGAACAGTCCAGATTTTTTTCTAGTTGCTCTTTCTGCTTAGAACTGAAATAGACAAGTGCCTATCCCTCCTCTACAAACCCGAACCCCTGAAACCGCTTGCTGGGGGTTTCCTTACTCTAGTATTCATCTCACAATATTTTATCAGATCTGAAATTTTTAGTACTCAATACTTCTGTAGCAAGCACAGAGAAACTTCTCATCTATGACATCAAAGGATTCATCTCAAATTAATTAATATGTGTGCCTACAATTTGGAAGTAACACCAGGTTCTTAGGTACAGACATCTCATGCCAAGATAGTGACTTATGCAAGTCACTAACCTAAGTTTTTAGAAGAAAAACAAGTTCTCTCATGCAATGTGAAGCAGTTCAATGCTAGTATGCCTCCAACATAGATAGCATCAGTGATCTTGCATTCTGAACTCCTCCTGTAGCATTCATTATAGTGTAGCCTTCAGTCTCGTGTTCACTGGGTAGTAACCTTGGAATTTTTAATTTATATTTTAATCTTTGCAGGGAGATACAGGTATAGCAAACAAAATCATAATATATAAAAAACAGGTAAATATAACAAATCCCTCTATTATATATATATGTCATATATATGCAATTCACATGCAATTGCATATATATTTTTGTATCTATCTATATCTATATATTTAATATAATAGAGAGATAAATATGCCTGAAAATCCACTCAAAGGCATCTACTTCCATTTACAGGAGCCATGTGTCTTCTTTTGTTTTTAAAGTAATGTTGGCAAATATAGATTTTTAAAATTAGATATCTATCTACTTCAAATAATATAGCCGTCAACAGCACAGAAATGAGAATAATGGATACTGAGTATACAATTAGCAATCTATGTCATGATGAGAATTTTCTCAGTTGAGTTTTTTGTTAGTTTTGTTTTAGGGGGGAGCATGGATATGTGAAAGTTTGTGCATGAGTTAGGCCCTAAAATAGTGTTTTTACTATGAAGTTATCTGGTAAATATAACTTGATCATAGTCTGTGCAGAATTTTAATCAGCTTGATATCTCACCTTCAAATCCAAAATGAAGACTGTATGACTGCTCATGGCTGTATGTATTTCCAAGAAATTTTAGAAGACTGTAAATATTTCAGAGATGTTTTGCCTCAGTTTAAAACACTAGTTCAATAAGAGCAGCAAAACTCCTTTTTTTCTTGGTTATCTATAAGCTAACTGAATTGATTCCAGGAGAAAGGACAAATCCTTGTTTTTTTAAACATCAGCCCCAGAGTGATGGGATCAGAGATGAAAGAGTTAGATATGTGACACATAACTAATAGGTGTTCTTGCAAGCATGTATTGTTTATTCCATTATACTTACACTTATCATTCCCTTGGACCTAATTCTCATCTTCAGATTAACCTGCAGGTTTGCAGCATGTTCATCAAAGTTAATTTTTGAGTCAGCCCAAAGCAGTCTTAGAGAGCTAATCCAAATTCCTCCCATCTGTGAAGCTTCAAGATGTAGATCTCCTTGTCACTGTATTGTATTTTCTCACAGCTATTTCTTCTCCTCCCTAAAGGGAACACTGATGCTATTCAGTATGTAGCACATAAATCTTTTATGCAGGCTCGGGGTGACCTCTACGGGAATCAACTTTTCACCCGATTACTTCAGCTGTATTGTTTTTCTCCCCCCACCCAAGATTTCAGAGCAGCTTTTTTAAACTTCTGCCTTTTGTTTTTAATTTGAAAGGAAATTATTTCTTTATACCATTTTGATGACGATGGGGATGAATACACATTAATAAAGTATGTATGTATAGCAAGTAGCCTCAAAGTTAATGGCTTAACACAACTGTTTACTCAACTCATCATTTTCTGAATTCATCAAGGAGTGAAATATTCCTTTTCCTCTTAACTGGGCTTGTTCATGTGTCTGGTCCTTTGCCAGGAAAGCTGACTGCTGACTGACTAGGATGGCCCCAGATGGGACAGCTTATCTCTCTTCCACATGGTCCCTTATCCTTCAGCAGGCTGGCCTGGGATTGCTCACATGGTTGCTGAGCTGGCAGGAAAGGTCTCTTGAGGCTTGGGTCTAGAATTCTGCCTTCTTCTCTCAAAGCCTAAAGCAAGTTACAAGGTCAGCCTAGATTCAAGGGGTGGAGAAAGAGATTCCACCTCTGATGAGCTGGTTTGCAGAGTGATGGACATTGCAAAGAGCATGCACACAAAGAAGAAAATAATTGCTGCCGTTATTGTTTTGTTTTAACTTCTATAATTTAAGATTCTTTGGATGTTTATTCAAATGTCTAGAAGCTGTACTGTACAAATGCTAGATCTTTCCATTTCTTTAAGTATCTGTATAGGTACCAATAGTAGACCTATTACATACATGCAGAAACACTTAAGAAACAGGAGCTACAATGGAGTACTACTCAGCAGTAAGAAAAAAAATGATATCCTAGAATTTGCAGGCCAATAGATAGATTTCGAGAATATCCTCCTGAGCGAGGTATCACAAACCCAGAAAGATAAGCAGGGGATGTACTCACTCATTAGTGGACTTTAAACAAAAAGCAAAGCATGTCCAAGCTGCAAACCACAATCACTGAACAGCTTGGGATCTGAAACACCTTGGACTGGTACCTTGGAGCCCATTTCCTCCAGAGGAACACCTGGCCAGTCTTGATGTTGGGATGAGGAAACTGGATCTGCCTAGAGTGGATGCTGAACTAAGCCACCTTGGGACCTTGAGACCTCCTGTCCTTGATGGGGAGGAGATAAAATGATGGGGAGAAGAGAGAGTAACTGGGAGGGGTAGGAGGGGAAGAGAGTTTGAACAAGCAGATATATGGATTAAAAAATATGATTTTATTCATAATAAAAAATAAAAAAGAAATAGGAGCTAATGGTTTGATGCTAGAACCCTTTTACTTACCATCTGATAATGCCACGTTTCTTGACTGTACATCTCAGTATGATTTTTTTTCAGTATTTGTATATATTGTTGATTATATAAACTATCACTATAATCAATGTGGTAAATATGTTTGTAAAAATTATAAATATTAATAAATGCATAACCATTTTTCTATAGATGAATATATTCATCTTGACTTCAAAGACCAAAGATCAAGGGTATTTTAATGCACCAGATACTTCATGATTCTTCAGTAATCCTGAATGAAGTGTATCTTGAATCATGCTTGAATGTATTTCTTTTCTTTTTTTTTTTTTTGAGCTATTGATGATGGTTTATTTGCCTTTCCGAGCTTTGATCTTCCTCAGATAGAACTCAAGCTCCTTGCCTTCTAGCACATAGCCATCTGCTCTGCCACACTGGCCTGGTCTTGAGGCGAGACAGGCCAGAAGCTTGCCCTGCTGAAACTGCTCCTCCAGGAGACTGCTAATTTTGGCGTTCTTTTTCCTTTCATCGTATTTCTTTTGAATTTTCTTTGATCGCTTTTTGTTTAATATTTCTTCCTCTTCAGGGGTCAGCTTGACCCCTTTCTTTTGGCCCAGGGGCAGTGCATAGTGGGACTCATACCACTGTCGGTATGGGGCGCTGTCAATTAGCACAACACAATTCTTCACCAGGGTCTTGGTGCGGACCAGCTCATTATTGGAGGCATTGTAGACAACATCAATGATCCTTGTTTTTCGAGTGCAACATTCAGAGCCCCAGGAAAAGTTCCTCACATCCAATCTTAGGGCACGATACTTCTTATTGCCTCCTCGAACTCGGACCGTGTGTATGCGACGGGGGCCAATCTTGATGTTGGCAGCAGGCCATCCAAGCTCATACTTTTGCTTCTTGTGGTAGAGCTTCCGCTTCCCCCGAGTCTTGCGGCGCTTGTGCCAGTTATCCCGAGAGATGCCCATCGCTCGGCGCTGGCTGGAAAGTTGAATGTATTTCTAATCTCAGTTAACAATGTCTGATATTAAAGGCAAAGACTGTAGATACTTGAACGGGACTTTTGGAAGAGTATGATAAAATTACTTCTTAAATTTAAAGAGAATTTTCTGGTTTTTAGGTATCAGAACTCAGTTTCATTGACCAATGAATACTCACAACATGGCCACCAGCTCTATATTTTACCACTCTTTCGATTTTTATCAAGGAAACACACCAATACCAACTCCTACATGACTTGAAATTAATTTCCTAACTCCCATTTCTTATTTATTAAGCTACAGAGTTAATACAATAAAACTGGCATGAATACAAAGAAAGGAATTACTGATGCAGTTAGTTATTTTTCAAAAGACCACCAGTTTAAGATTTGTTGGATGTTTACCTGGCTATCACATAGATAAATATTGTACAAATGTTAACTCTTAAAATTTCATTGAAATCAGAAGTTCCTAATAGCAAATCTACTGCACAGGATCCTACATTGAAAACATTTTAAGATGAATAAATACATACATGATGTAGACATGATAAATAGGTACAGATGACTCTTAGTACATAATTGCTACATGCAATAGAGATAAAGAGGCCAGGTCATAACATGTAAATGCCATATTCAAGTCTTCTGGCTTGCCACTAAGGACACAGCAAATCTGCAAAGGATGTACTTACTATGATGGTTACAGAATGTTATTTCCTCTCACAGTTTTTTTTTTGTAGAATTGCTTTGTGCATGGTAGGTGTTTAATAAATTCATGTTGACTTGATTTCAGAAGAAATCCTGATTGTATCTTGTTAGGTTTCTAAGAGGTATATTATATGAAAGGAGCCTCGTGCTTTCAGTATAATATGATTTGTGTGATTGCTTTTAGATTAAGTTACTGTCTTTTCTTTACAAAAGAAGATTGAATGAGTGTATGCAAATCTCGGAACTTCAGCAGCCCCCTCCCCTAGAACCATTTAGAAAATTATGTGTAGGACAAGGAAGAGATCTCAGAGGACCAGTTTTCAAAATAACTGGATTTTATTAAATGGTGCTTTTAGTGTTTAAGAAAAAAGAAAAAAATATTTAGAACTCTTGGTTCTGTTCCCCCCACCTACCTTGGGTAGGCAAAAGCGAGCTGGCTCTTATATTTACTACTCCACAAGCTTTAGTGTCCATAATGTCTGACACATTTTTAATTGCTTTTAACTTTTACATTTTTTTACTTTAATTTAAAATTGAATTGCTCATTTGTTTATCAACTTCTATATCTCCAAGGTAATAGTGATAGAAGAGAAAAACTGTTCCCTTAAGCACAATGGAAACCTACCTCTCTACCCTACTCTTAGACTGTGTTATTCTTTATTCTTCATTCTGAGGAAAACTAAAATTTCATGCCTAAAAAGACAATGTTACCTAAACTTAGCCTTGTCCGATAATGGGGAACATGAAATCTAAGACCTTCAAGGATTTAGGCGGCATCATCAGGAGGGTGAAAGACAGGTATGCCAGTTTAGCAGCAGTTTAGCACCTGATCTTTAGGAAAATGTGGGCCTGCCACATCCCTGACTAATAGCAGTCCTTTGCATGACCTCAGGACTGTCTTCAGAACCTTCCTGACTAGAGAGAGAGAGTCCACAGCCTCCATTGCATCTGTTTAAATAAACTGGAGAGGCAGGCTTTTGGT
The DNA here is from genome assembly GCA_004025045.1 of Sigmodon hispidus. Taxonomy (NCBI): domain Eukaryota; kingdom Metazoa; phylum Chordata; class Mammalia; order Rodentia; family Cricetidae; genus Sigmodon; species Sigmodon hispidus. The sequence goes on from PVIH01000629.1 coordinate 219,648, forward strand.
GGTCACCGAATTTCAGATTCTGAACTGACTAATCAATGAGGAAAATATATTTATTCAGTTAAAAAGATCTGAATTTGTTGTATGGAAGCCTATAAACTACAAATGATTAAATCAGCAATCTGCTTTCTGAAGCATCTCATTGTTCTAGTTGCTTTATAAACTAAAGGTCTGTTGATTATTTGTTTCACAGATCGTTTGGGGCATTCAAGGGAGTGTAGTTGGCTCCACACAATCACTTGAGGTTCAGCTGCTTTCCATGGAGGCACAACAGCATCCTGGAGCACTGCAGGGAGTGTTGCGCCCACTCTGCAGAAATGGCGGTCCATGTAGTGTGTAGAATTTAATGAGCAGACATTAGGGCCTGAACACTGAAGTACTTAATTCATTTCTACTCTTCCAATTGGATTCTATATCAAGAGCCTTCAAAATTAGATGGTGCCTGGGGAGTGTTGTCTAGCTGAGCACCTCAGAGGAAATCTAAATACTTTCTGCTGGGGGACATAATCTACCTATAGCAGCCCAGAGAGATTCAATACTTAGTTACTGTATTTACATTTATAACTTAGCTGACTTTCCCATATTCCTCTTATACAGTGATAATTCTTTTGCTCTCTGGAAATATCTTGTTCAATTTTTTTTTTAACTTTTGGGCTTTTTTCTTTCTCTTCTTTTACTTAAAATAAAACCAAAAAAAAAAAAAAAAAAAAACCATTATGAGCTGGAGAAATGGCTCAACCGTTAACAGATAACCTCACAACTAAAAATATTTTTTAAAAGTTATTTTTTTATTATTTTAAGATTATAACTAGATCATTTCCTTCTCTTTTCTCCCTCCAAAACCCTTCTATATGAAACACACTCACTCACACACACACACACACACACACACACACACACACTCCTAATACATAATGCAGCCTGCTCAGTCTGTATAATGTGGCTTATTTGCATGTTTTCAGGGCTGACCATTTTATATTGGATAGCTTGCCGGTGTGCTTGTCCCCAGGGAAGATTATTTCTTCTACTTGCAGAGTTCCTTTGCTACATATAGTTTTCTTGTGTAGGGTTGGTGCCTATGGGGCTTTCCCTTCCAACTGAGGATGTTTATTTTTGACCTTGTTCAGCTTATGTGGAGGCAGTCATGTTGGTAAACCTTTCTTTCTTTCTTTCTTCCTCCTTTCTTTCTCTCTCTCCTTTCTTTCTCCTTCCTTACCTCCCTCCCTCCCTTCCTTCCTTTTTTCCTTCCTTCCTTCCCTTCTTCCTTCCTCCTTTCCTTCTTTTCTAGATATATTTGGACTTTGATGTACTGTCAGTCTCAGTGCTGATCATGAGTTCTTTCCCAAAGACAAGCAAAAAAGGCCCGCTGCTTTTTCAGCTGTATACTTAGAGACACCTGAACAAAAGGTTCTCTACCAGGCTTCATCAAACCAGAGAAAACTGGCTGCATATTCTGCACATTTTGGGTGGGAAGCACAACCCTGTGGCTGCATATCTCACATTGCTTCTTAGTTTCTGAGTAGATGTGAGTGGCAGCACTACTTCTTCAGAATCATTAAAATAATGATAATAATGAAGTCATAATATTTGTCTTTAAATTTTGAATTTAATTTCATCCCATCATATAAGTATCTACAAAACGTTGGTGATTAATATAGTCCGTGACATACAATGGAATATAAAGTCTTTTATTCTCCCAGTGAACTGAAAGACTATGAGAAAAAACTCTGTGCCTCATTCTATAGTGTTAAAGTAATAGATACAAAGTCACTTACAAGTATAATTACAGATTGCTAACTTGAATGTTATAAGAATATGAGACTATAATTGTATGAGAATATTCATTTGTTTTGATAACTGTTGTAGATATTTAAAAAATAAAATTATTTTATTTAAATTTTTTCACATGCTATATTTGGATCATATTTTCCCCTTTCCCCAACTCTTCTCAGATCCTACCCAACCAGCTTTTTTTTTTTATTCTACCTCCTCTCCTCTCTCTCTCTCTCTCTCTCTCTCTCTCTCTCTCTCTCTCTTTCACACACACACATACACACAAAAGCCGAATAGCAAATAATGAAAATAAAAACAAACTTAAAAAACAACAAAAGAAAAAGAAAGAAATGTTGTCTTATTTTATAGCACAAAAGAATAATAACAAAAAAAAAAAAAAAAACTCAAAACATTCACAAAAAGCCATGGGGTCCATTTTGGGTTGATCACCCATTGCCCTCGATTGGGATTGATAAATCCAGTGACACTCCACTGGAGAAAGCTAGTTTTCCCATTCCTCAGCAGGTATCAACTACAAATAGCTTCTTGGTTAGAGGTGGAGTTGTGTGTCAACCTTCACTTCTCAGTGCTGTAACTTTTGTCTGCTTTGAACCAGTATAGGTCTTGTGAACATTGTTAGAGTTTCAGGCTTGGTTGGTCAGAGGAAAGAGCCCTCCCAGTGGAAGAGGGCTGGTCTTAAGTCAAGACGCCACAGGTAGCTGCAGTACCCCACTAGAACTCTCAGATAAACTCTTGAGGTTGTCAATATTCTTGTGAAAAAAGAATACTGCTGCACTAGAACTTGGAAACTGAGAAAAGCTTCTGGAAAGACAAAAAGAGAGGAGCCTGTGGTAGGCATCCAGGGAGGAGAGGACTTAGCCATGAGCATGCAGGTGTGGAAGGGAACAATGAGACCTCAGAAGGACGGAGAATGTGTTATGATGTCTAGTTGAGCACTTATGGCCAACCACATTGGTGAAGAAACAGCACAATTTAAAACTAGGGCTCCTGTAATGTGAGGTAAGGGTAAAAAGGGATGAGGAATGCCGATCTGCTGGGAGTGGATGCTGAACTAAGCCACCTTGGGACCTTGGGACCTCCTGCCCTTGCTGGGGAGGAGATAAGAAGATGGGGAGAAGAGAGAGTGACTAGGAGGGGCTGAGGGGGAAGGGAGTTTGATCAAGGGGATACATGAATAAAAAAATGAGACTTTATACATAATAAAAAATGCCATTTTAATAAGAAAGTAATATGATTGTATATGTATTTTAGAAAAAATAAGTAGTATAAGAATTGACAGTATTCATAAATTTTAAAATCTCACTGTGAGTGTTTATGTATTGGTCTATTCTCTTTTTGTCTCTTGACACTACCAGTTTTAAGAAAAAGTATTGAGGTAGTTAATGGTGCCATTGGAGTTATGCCCCACTGTAACTTGTATAGTCAGAAGTTTCTGTGTTCTGCAAGGCCAGCCCCATAGCCATTTAGTCCCAAATAATCATACAAAGGCTTATATTAATTATAAATTATTTCGCCTATGGCTCAGGCATATTATTAACTGGCTCTTATACTGAAACTAACTTATGATTCTATTTATGTTTAGTCACATGGCTTAGTACTTTTGCTTCAGTTGCAATATTCTCATCTTTCTTCCTCTGAGTCTGGCAGGCGACTCCTCTGTTCTTCCTCTTCCCAGAATTCTCCTTGTCTGGTAGCTTTGGCCACCTAGCTTCTGGCCAAACAGCATTTTATAAGCCAATATTTACAGTGACAAATATTTACACTTTACTAAAGCATAGTCCCACAACATTTTTTTCCTTTTTGTTCTTCTTAAAACAAGAACCCCAAATCTAATCTCATTTGTTTAGCTTTTTTCCTGACCATTATCTGTAATAACTTATAACCAACACTCTAAACAAAGGAAAACATCCATAATCCATTTTTTTGGGTGGGGGGGAATGTGGACATAGTTCCTACTACTTCCTTCTGATTGGGGACATTAGCAATCTTATGGGAATCCAAAGAAAATTCAGGATTATGATCAAGTCCTGACTGTAGTATTCTGTGAAGGTGAGCCATCTCAGCCAGTTTCCTTGAAGTTGTTCTGGATTCAGAGCTCAGAGAAAACTGCAAAATAGGTGTTCTGAAATGTTGGATCATCAGGATCATCTATTCCCATCTGAGGTTTTCATAGGGGGTCTTCCTTGATCAAACCTTATTTTATTTAACCTGAAATAAATCCACAGCCTTCATTTTCTGTGGAAATAAAAATAAAACCTCTTCTCCCAAGTAACATATTTTTTTACTTCAATTTTGAAGTCAAGGCATTTGCAAAATATATAGGTTGGACTAATCTAGCAAAATTTATAATCAGATGTCTTTCGACAGCTCTTGCTATTTCCTTTGCAGTCAAAACACTCAAAAACAACAAAATAACATATAGTATTCAGACACTCTGTGCATATTTCATTTTTGTAGCTTATTATTATCTACTCTATTTTTTAAAGAACTTTCTGTTTTTCTTTTCTCTTTGAAGCTTACATAATTTTAAGCACACTGTAAACCATTTAGGATTTTTTGTTTTGTTTTGTTTTGTTTTTGTCTGAATTTGTCATTACTGTACATCTCTGTTTTCTGACCACACCTATAATCTGCTAAGGCATGGCTAGGATTAAAGTCTAGGCTATAGAGACTGGGTCCACCAGCTCCTTAGTCTGTGAGGCCTTAGCTTCATGGCAGAGGTACTGGCAGAAGCCACGTTTCTCACCTCAATTCTGTGGAATTTTAGGGTCCACACTGCCACCAAGTAGAGCATGGCCCATTGCTCATGAATACTTTTTAAGTGTTTGGCAGCAGGACCACTTTTGAGGGTTTTTTATGCTAACTCTGAGTCCAGAAGCCTTGCTTAAAACAGCCTTGCCTCTGCTTGCCACCAACAAACAGAACTCACCTGAGAAAATGCTGCTACTATGAAACCCTGCTTGACTCTGTTCCTTTTTGACCTGTATGAACAGAAATCTCATGCTTGTACTGAGGCTTCTATGAGACTGTGGAAACCCACCATGCTGCAGCTAATGCTGCATGCCACAAACCTGCTATGTTGCAGCTCAAACCCACAGGTCACCAAGGTCCACTTGATACAGAGCATAGTCCCACAGCCAGAGTTTCCCAAAAAGACAAATATAACTGAAACAATATGAGATCATACTTTAACCTATAAAAGAAGGGGCACATAGTTACAGCTTCTGTCAATGACAGAGGTGTTTGTATTAGAATGGACTTTATTCCAATAGCAATGATACATGCCTGAAGAGATACCAAAAAAGGAGAAACATATGTAGGAATTATAAAACAGAAAAAAAAGCAGGATCAAACGGAAGTGGGTTCAGTCACTGAAGGAAATTCTACTTGGGAAGAAGACACACCTCTATGAGATCACACAGCTTAGATGTTAAGGGTCCTCCCCCACACTAATAGGAACTAGGTAAAGGGCATAACAGAATATAATATTTTTGTTAGCATGAGAAATTATAGAGCTGAGTTCAGACTGACTAAGAATTAAACAGGGATCCCCAGGAAGAACAGCATAACAGATAGGAGAATTCCCCTCCCAAAATAAAAGTAAGTGCCTTTTAAATCCTTAGCCGAGCATTAAATTATGCATGTGTAGGGGGAAAGTCTTCAATAAGCCCTGGATAAAAATAAAAGCTATAAACCTAAAAGAACTGAGCAGGGAATTGAAGCAGTTTCAGCAGGTATATAGAGTTTGGAATTTTATTCCAACCCCACATGCCTCAACATAGAGGAGCATCCTTAAAAGGGTAAACACTGAAACTAGTGGACTCATGCTAGAAATGCAAAGAATACACCCCTGCACTAAGGGGATACCTTCAAAAATAGAAAAATGGAGTTAGATTTCACCTTAATAAAGCCAAGTACACAGTGATAATCATTTACCTGCTTGATAGAACAAGCATCAGTACTGTATGTCTCAATTTATTTCCCTGTTTTTAGGGTAAAAAAAACCACAACAAAAGAAATTTAATAGAAAAATGTTTATTTTGAATAATATTTCAAGAGTACAGTCCATCATTGTGTGGGATCAAGACAACAGGAGCTGGTCACATGACATTCAGAAAGCAGGGGTCAATAAATGTTTATGCTCACTTCACATTCTCCTTTTTATTTAGTTCAGGATACTATCCCATGATGTAGTGTGACCCATAGTGGGCAGCACTTTCCACCTTGAACCGAATTAAAATAATTGCCTATAGCCATGTCTGGAGGACCATCTCAGTCTCATCAAGTTGGCAATTTCACTTAACCATCACAAGGATAACTTAAAGTTTCTTCCACATAGTATTTGGTTTTCAATATGCTATCAGCAATTAGTAGATATGTTAAAAAAAAATCAAACCCAAACCTGTGGCCCAGAGTCAATTGAAAAATGAGTCAATGGCAACAGACCAATTCAATACTGTAGCTGAGGGAAATGTACTAATAAAAAAAAGAATCACAGTGTAAAACCTGTTCAGGAATTTAGATACAAGATATTATAGATATAAGGTATTTAGATATAAGAAAAGAAAGATTTAAAATTTCATAAGTGACATAAAAGTAGTAAGAAAAAGATAAGAGAAGTCTCGTAAACTGAAAAAAAAATTCAGAGTTGAAAACGATCAGGTAGAATTTAGCAGATTTAACGCATCTTTAATAATAATAATTTAGTAGAAACCAATAAAGGACGTGAGCAGGCACTCAATCTCTAAGCACTTCATAAGAGACTTAACCTTACTAATCATCAGTAAGGTATAAATTGAGTCTCCCTTATAGCTATTTGAATACTAAAATCAAGAAGATAGACAGCTGCAAAGGCATGCCCAACTGCAGCTCTAATATAACTTTTGGGGAAAGAAAATGACATAATTGGTTAGAGAAAGCATATTTTCTTTATAAAATATGCAGAACATACTCAGAAACTTGACTCATAGAAATTTTTCCAAGAAAATGAAAATGTAACATCAGGAAAAAAAGATTTGTATACAATGTATATTTATCTACAGTCACTAAAAAACTGTGAATAATTCCTGCCCATTCACATATGAATAAAGAAATTATGGTCTCTTTTAAAACAGACTTTTTCTCAAGAATAAAATAAAATAAAGTTATAATACATGTGATTTTAAAATTCTGCTGATTGGAAGACACAAGAGTCTCTACCTGAAGTTTGAAATATACAACAGCTAAAGCTTAGCCACAATCGCTTAAGTAATACCAAATGTTCCTACTCCCAATGGCCAGAAGAGGAGAATTCAGATGGAAAGGACACAGGAAAACAGTAGGCTGATGGAAATGTTTCATCTTTATTGGTGTCACAGTAATGTCCATGTACATTTGCTAATACAAGTCAAAGGAGCACACTTTATATTGGTATATGTGATTGAATATGCATAATAAATTATAAGTGAGATTAATGGACCTAAAATGTAATACTATAGTATTATATTCCCATGCAGAACTCAGATTTGAGACTTGAATTCTAGATAGTTCAGAATAGAACTGCCACATCAAAAAAATCTGGGGCTTTGAGACATGCTGCAAGTTCTTTGTGGATATAAGCAAGATGCTGTCCTAAGCTAGGCACTCATAAAATGGAGATGATACAATTAGTATCTGCCTTAAAAGGTTGTCCTTGGTGTAATGTCTGGGACGCAGATGTGTTCAGTGCATTTAAACCATAGTCATCATTATTAAATGGCTCTTCAGCTACACTAGCATTACCCTAACTTAATCAGGAATATGTGTATAACCATGAAGATTTTAAGAATTTGATATCTACAAACTACATTAGGCTGCAATCTAAGTAAGTCAGACATTTGACAGCATATGATTAACTACATTCACAAATCCTGTTTTAGTTATCCATTTCAAACTAAGCAACTATCTCTTTGTCAAGAAATAAAAAAATAAAGCTATTCACATTAATATTATTTCCTTGAAGAGCTTGTAAGAAAATCAAGAACAGAAAAGTTAAGACACATTTTTTTCATAATAGTCTTCTTTCTCTTGTTATTATCCCTTATTCTTGTCATTTGAGGTGTACATATTTCTAGCACATACTTATGTATATGTACACATGAACAACAGTGTGCACATGTAGCAATATATATATAATGGTGACTACACTGTTTGTGAGCTGGCTAGTTTTTAGCAATTTGACCCAAGCTGGAGTCATCTGAGAGGAAGGAACCTCAACTAAGAAAATGTCTCCAGAAAACTGGCTCATAGGCAAGCTTGTTGGGCATTTTCTTGATTAATGTGGGAGTACCCAGTCCACTGTGGGTAGAACCATCTCTAGGCAGGCAATTCTGGTTTGCATAAGAAAGCAAACTGGACAAAACAGTAAACAACATTCTTTCCTGGCCTCTGCCTTGTCCCCAGTGTTAGACAGTTGCCGGGAAGTGTAAGATGAAGTCAGTCCTCCTCAAAATGCTTTTAGTCATGGTATTTATCACAGAATTAGAAACCAAGCTAAGACAGTTTGCATCTATAACTATTTTATAAACTATGCATTTTCATATAAAAATATTATTATGATAAGACAGTTAACCTAAAAGTTGACCTGCTCCTTTTAACAGCTGTAGAATAGTCTATGACAGGATGGAACTTTATCCAACAAGCTGTCTATTTATGAGCACAGCATAATTTCAGGTTATTATTTCTGCAGAAAGCTTTGAATTCATGCAAACGTCATCTGCTCTTGAGATGATAATTTCATATGATAAATTTTAAAAAGTGAAATGGCTAAACATCTTTAAACAACTATTTCCCATCTTGTCACTGTATTTTGTTGTGTACAGTAGGCAGGGCATTGCTGTTCTCTCTGGAGTGGGCTGAATGGTAGTTTCCACATTCTTCCTTATGTTTCTCATTGGCTGATAAAGAGTTGTTTTAAAATTTATTCAATTCCACGTTAAGGTATATAAGCTAAGCACTATCAGTCTAGCACATAAAATTGTATCAAGCATCCTGCTGAATGCTTCCTGTATGCCCAAGTCTTTAAATTCCTGTGCAAATATGTGAGGTTGCACCAATTTACTAGAAAGTAGAATTTAGCACAGCTTGTGGCTGATAAAGGGCAGAGTGTGGATTTCAACCCAGGTCTGTGTAGTGTGACAGTCTGTAATACTTTCATTTTGATATGAGGGTACTTTAAGGCTAGGTCTGTTATCAAATACCATAGATATGTAAGTGGCAAGGCAGCTAGACCTGGATAAGCTTATTCCTTTAGACTCTTGATCAGCTGAGAATGATGCCTCGTTGACAGTCAGTGGTAAAGTCTGGACTGTGAGGCAGGGTGTTCAGGTCTCTCAAAGATACTGTTTTTTTTCTCGTTCTAGACTGACTACCCTGACTTCTACCTTGTGTTGGTTTCCAAACTTGATTTTTCCTTCTGCCCATAGAGCTATACTTATTCAAAAGTGACTAAGAACCACATTTTCCGGTTCCTAATTTATGTATACATGAACCTTTAGCCCTCTGCCTCAGCACCAACTTCAGACCCAGTCATAGGAGGTGTTGATTTTTAATAAAATCAGTTTGGTGCTTCTGGCCAGAATGGCTGTATGCCAAGAGCCCAGAGGAGTCACAATGAGATTGCCTGAGGCTGAAAATGGGTCCTCTTTAGCAGAGTAAGAACAGCTGCCACTGTTTGGCTTTCCTTTGTGACAAGCAAGCCAGGTGTCTGTTCTTCTAGGGTGCTTAGAAAGCCCCATCTACCTTTGCCTCATCTAACTCTTACCTTGCTGGAACCTGATCATGTTTCCATTGTGTTTGTGAGGAACAGAGTTAGTTGTCTAGAGGTCTGGTTCTCTTTTGGGTAGCTTTCTCTTACCATCTCACTTTTGAGAAGAGTACATGTATGCCGTTTTTTTTATTTATGACCTCATTTGATACTGGTGGTGTGCTGGAAAACATACACAACAGCTCTGAAGAGACAGTAAGCATTTCTTCCTAACACTGTTTTCATTGAAATTGAATGTTGGTGGAAAGTGCCTATACCAGTGAAATTATGCAATATGTCAGGGGCTGCTTCACCCCAAGAGAACCTCAACCAGCACACCACTTGCATCAGCACTTGCATAGCTCTGCTACATTGTCACACACACACACACACACACACACACACACACACACACACACTAGAGAGAGAGAGAGAGAGAGAGAGAGAGAGAGAGAGAGAGAGAGAGAGAGAGATCTTCACCCTGAGTTTTCCTCCATGGAGCTATGATTTGGGAAGGAAGAAATTCAGTTCCTTTTCTCCTGTGCATTTACACATTTATTTCAGAAAAGGTCAAATGTAGGCTAACTTTATTTTCTCTCTCCCCTAGTGGACGGCTGTATTCATAGAGCGGCTGGTCCCTGTTTGTTAGCTGAGTGTCGGAACCTGAATGGCTGTGAAACTGGCCATGCAAAAATCACATGCGGCTATGACCTCCCTGCAAAGTGTGAGTATGGCATGCTTGAACTTCCTTTCAGAATCAAGTGTGAATGCTGGCCTTGCTTTTTCCCTCAAAAGAATATCTAGAAAAGCAGATAGTTGAGGTGGGATTTAATTAAATATTCTTTTATTCAGATTTAGTGTGTAGGTGCATGTTTATTTATATGATTAACTAGGAAAATTTTCTGTGGTTCAGTTCCTTAACAATGTCTCTGGAACAGAGAAATAAAAGCAGGAGCAAAATATACGTTCCAGTATTTAAGCACCACCAGTGACAGTTTCTGGAAATGATGCCAATTTCTCATTCCTTGTTCGGGTTTCTTGATTGTGGATGTGTTTAGAGCAAAGGAGATCAAAGTGATGTATTGTGTTTTCAGCTGCCATGTAAAGGCTGATTGGCAATTACAGCCCAGGCATCTGTCACACTCGGTTCTCAGGAGAAGCCAGTGGAATGTGGTTGTCAGTCCAAGAATGTATTTGCTCCTTGAATGTGGAATGGTTAAATTTTCTATTATATTTGAATAGAAAAAAATGCATTGCAATTGACTGACCTTGCTGCTTCAGTGTGTAGCCAACTGCAGTAAGGTGGTATAGAATAAAAAAAAAATTGAGAGAAGTGATTAAAGTGCACCTTTTAAATTTATCTAATTTTCAGAGCCTAAGGATGGAGGGAGGGTTTTTGCTACACCATTAAGGTGTGCACTGGTCTGGAAATTGAGACACCAATTTAATCTATGCACTTACTTCTTAGGATACTTCCCTGATTTATGAACACATTTTATGGAAAGGCAAAGCCACTTTTGTTTGTTAGTAGAAAGCATGAGGAAAAAGGTATAGCATAGTCTATGGAATATCATTGAAGTATGTATGGACAGGGTGTGGAAAAAATAAGCTACCCAAGACTAACTGTGAATGGTGGCATAGTGTGCGTTATTTTACAGGTAACTTTAAAAAGTGTGTGTGTGTGTGTGTGTGTGTGTGTGTATGTGCTTGTGCAGTCCCCACCGAAGTTCACACTTTGACTCATAGAACTCATGATCTGAGTATTAAAAGTGATTTGCCTTCTGGGGTTATATAGCTCCTGTTGACAAATAGTTCTTTAATCTGTCTAATATGATGCTCCCTGTGAAAGGCAGCTGACCTGTACTACCCTGAGAATAAGCAGATCAATTACTTTCGGGCTTATGTTAGTCCTAAAACCAAGTAATAGGTGAGGTTTTTCTACGGAGTTCACTGCTTTTTGTGTATGAAAACAGTTATCAAAAGTCTTCGACTCTGAGCTTTCTGAACACAGATAAACTTGGAGCAGCTATACATGCTCGAGTAAAACAATTGTTTATGTTTACTGTCTGAGAATGTGGGAAGCTTTTAAAATTTACTTGCTGCTATTTTACTTCCTTGTGTCCAAGATACTCCATTTCCTTTGCATGCCATTCATTTGATTTCCCAGTTCTTGAGAATTTACCTAGAGTTAGACACCAAGCCATAGAGATGGGCAAGGATTTGAATGTTTTAGAAGTTGTCATGTTTGAATATCATGTTTGATCTTTTGTGTTGTATGTGGCTTTCAGAAGCATTCTAAAGCAAGTGGGTCTTATGGTCCAAGACTCTAAATATGAATCATCAGCCTACAGGACTCAGCATTGAATCCTTACTCCAGTTACTATATGCAGCTCCATAGTATGAGAGACCTATAGTTTTTCTGCCAGCTTAACACAGGTAGAATCATTTGAGAGGAGGGAACCTCAACAGAGAAATTGTCTCCTTAATGTCAGGGTGTTGACAAGCCTGTCCTGTGTGGGAGACCCAGCCCATTGTGGGTGGGCCTGACAGTCCAGGATGTTATAAAAAGGCAGGCTGAGCAAGCTACAAGGAGCAAGTCAGTAAGCAGCACTCCTCCATGGCCTCTGTATCATTTCCTGCTTTTAGATTTCTGCCTTGATTTTCTTTGATTACAAACTGTGATATGGAACTGTAAACAAAACAAACTCTTTCCTTTCAAATTACTTTTGGTCATGGTGTATCATTAACAGAGACAGCATGTCCAATAAAAAATCATCTAATGGGATAGAAAATAGTAGTCCAGCATGGCATCCACCTCATCAAAAAAAGGGGAGAGGGTCATCAGTGAAAATATCTTAATATTTCTTTGTATTTTAAAAGGTTAATGATTGATATTAAAATCATAAAGAAAAAGAATGTGAAATTGAGTAATAATAGCTCACACTTGTATTTCACTTTATAGTGTTTCAGAGTATTTTCATAAGTCTTTATATTTTAAATTATGCTTTATAAACATTGTGTGTGTTCATTTTCTTTTTCCTATCTCTGAGAGATAGTTTTCTTTCTCATCAATTTGTATCCTCCATTTCAGAGTCATTAACAATCCACAGATGTGCTTTTGTAGGGAAAGAATGAAAAGGGAGCTCATTACATACTGTTTGGGTCATTTTCCCTCCATATTTAATAATTCTGTGACAGTTTGACAGCAGAGACTTGCTCTATCTGTCCTCTGAGACAGTGGGTTCATCATTATAAGGGCACTAAAGCCAGTCATCCAGCCTCAAGTGATGATATCTTCATGCACCAGCAATTTGTTTTGAAAATGCTTTTGTCTGGGTTATATACAGTATTGGTCATTTTGGACTGCTCTCTGCTTTTCTATGCCTGCTAAATTAATTTATTCATGAGTGGCTGTATTTGAATTAATTATACTTGTACTCTGCGTTCTGTTATCATGATGGGTAGAATGAAAAGCCCCTGGATGTTCTCTCTCTCTCTCTCTCTTTTTATTTTCACTGACTGTATGTTTGATTTTTTTTGACACAAAAATAACCAATCACTTTTCTCAAAATAAGTCATAGTAGCAAGAATATTGACTAGAATTTTATTGAAAGCTATTGCTTAGGAAATGTACAAAGGGCTGTTTATGTAATTTCAATCTTGAATGGATGGTTCCTTCTGTGAGATTAGGTTTGTTTTTGAATTTGTAATAAAATTTCCCATGCATACCTTTATAGAAGTTTTCACATGAACAATATTCAAATTTCCCTGTCTGTTGTAGAACTCTGTTCTCCATGCTTAAAGGTTATTACTATCTTAATTCTAGAACTCATGATAAACTCACAATAAGCTTTCATGACTGTTTCTGTTGACTATATTTTATAGTAAGAAAGGTGAAAAGAGAGTCATTGAATGCTCACCTAAGGTCCAACCACTCCCTCCTACATCTTCTCCCAAGCTGTATATATTTCTGCCCCAGTTGCCCATGGTCTTAGATTGTGTGAGAATATATAGAGGGTAGGATGGTTAACTGGAGTGTGTAATCCATCCATGCAGCCATTAACTATGTTAGGGTGAAACTTTTTGGTGATTTTTCTGTTTTAAGATTTTAGAATCAATATCTTTGTGTGCTTTGGTGTCCCATCTGCCATGAATTGAGTTTTGTTTAGGTCAGGTCTGTACAAGAAAAGTCCTTACAACCCTGTCATAGTTATAGTGGCAACATGTAGCATATTGTTCTGACTGTGTGATTAATTATTAATTGTGAAAGAATGAGGTATCAGATAAATTATTTTGTTCAGGACCCTTTCATTTGGAAAACAGTTTATTAACTGACTCGTACTTCTCAAGCTTTCCATTTTGTGATCCACTTTTCACAGTGCTCGTGGGTGTCCATGTCATCTCATTACAGTTGTCAACAGGTTATACATTGTGGAGACTTGTCTTCTCCTCTGTGACTCCCTTCTGTATTCTCTCATAGGATGTCTTGCTGATCCATAGTCTCAGGTACTACTGTCTCTTTGTCTGGAGTTCTATTCCAGGCTTCATTTCTTCCTCCCTTATGTTCTTCACACCCTTGTTAACTATGACATTAGGTATCACCTTAGCTGACACAGTTACCCTGGCTCCTCTTCTTCATTTGTAGTTGTTGTACTGTAGTATGTTAGCTTCAAATATACTATGTTTTTACTTCTTTTTGCTTTTAATACCTCCAGATCCTCAATAAAAATGCAGACTTTGGAGTTGGGATCTATTTTCTTTATTGTGCAATGAAGTTCTTTATTTTGCATAAAAGTTCTAAAACTGCCCAAAACATGAAAAAAGCTTGAAGGATATTTTTTGAAAGAGTGAACAGAAACAAACTATAATTCTTTGACATATATTTTAAGTTAAACATTTGTTAACATAATTTTCCTCAACTTTCCATAATAGACCACCATATCTTGAGCCACTTAAAATGTAGTAAATGATATGATTTATAAGATGTTTCTGTGCATTCCTGTGTGCTTATGATTGTCCAGAAAGGTGTTTCTTTCATTTTTTCTATTTGTCTTTCAGACTCAACTCAGATATCACCTATGTTAGGAATGACATCATCCAACCTCAACTACAAGTTTTTTTTTTCAGTATATTGCATGTTAACATTTTACATGATGCTTTTTTTTCTCATTATACATGTTTCATACTTGTGTATGTAAGAAAGAGTGCATGCACATATAGAAAGCTAGAAGACAGCATTCTGTGTTGTTTCATAGGAATCAACTACTTTGTTTTTTCAGACAGGATCTGTTATTGGTTGAGGGCTTACTGAGAAGTCAGGCTGGATGACCAGTGAGTCCCAGGGTTCCTCCTGTCTCCCTCCACTCCTCTGGTGCTGCACAGTTGTACACCATCACATTTACCTTTTCTATATGGGTTCTTGGCATTAAACTGAGGTCCTGATGATTATGTGAAAAGCACTTACTATCTGAGCAGTCTTCCCAGTCCAATGTTGCATCTTTCTAATATATTAGGGGTACTAGAGAAATATCTGTCAAATGAATTAACTGTTTGAACTGGAAAACTGACATCAAATTGGTGAAGGTTGGACATAAAAGAAAAATTATGTTAATATCCTTAAAATAATGGAATTAGTGTCAACTATCTATTGTATCCTAAAAATAGCTTAGCATATATGAAGTTCCAAAGTCTTAAAAGAAATTTCCTCCTAATAGTTTATCTTAAAGAAGTGGAACTATAGTAAAGACATTATCACCTTCATTTAATTGTCAACATAGCTCACATGTCTATTATATTTTCTTAGAGTCTTCCCAGTTTCTTTTTTTCTAGGTAAATAAGCATTAAAGATAAATATAAAAATATTAAACCTCTGTGTATAGTATTTTTTGTTTCTTCCATTTAATTTTTCAAAGGCATCAAAGGGCAATGTTGGCATCCAACTCCCACTGTTGCATTATTGATTTCAAGGACTGTCTAAGGTGACAGACAGTAGCATAATTTGAATGTGTGGTAAGAATTAGTCTCCTTATTTTATTCTCAGGTGCAGAAATAATCAGATGATAGTAGTTTAAAAAGTTACTGTTGTTATTAATTAGTACTTCTCTGGTTGGTGCCCTTCACCAAGAAATCATAGTACTTTGAAACATGAGCTTATTGGTCCTTTGAAATTGCCATGAGGGAGTGACATGACAAGTAAGGATAATGTATTTCTAACATAAGGATAATTTAACATAGTGAAATTAAATCTGCTACTGCTCTCTGTAACAAATTATTTTCATAGTAAAGACTTGGTTGCGGCATGGAGTCATGAACTAGGTCACAGGCAATGTTATCTAGACCTGCTACCAGCTTTTGTAAATAAAGTTTTATTAGAACCCAGCTAAGCCCATTTGTTCACATATTGTTTATGGTTACTTTGGTGTGACTGAATTGAGTAATTCCTGTAGGCATTGTATTATTGGGGATGTCTGAACCATGTACTATCTGATCCTTTGTGGTTTCTTAGGCCTAATCTGTAGCAGCCCTCATATTTTATAAAGAGGAAGGCATGATTCATCAAAGTTAAATAATTATTTAATTGTGTAAAAGATCAAAGTTGGCAAAAGAAGAAAAATACCTGCCTGGCCTCTATTTCATGGGACTGCCCTTGCTTATTGTGCCTTAAGTATCTTCAGGAGTTGATCTGAATCTCCCCAAATCTTTCACCTCACTAGACTATCTTGGAGGTGGGGGAATTCCTGGTGAGAAAGAGAATAATTTCTGTAATGAGCCAGAACTTACAAATGAGTAAGTCAAATCTCTGTAGTGAGAATGAGTTTGAAAAAAATAACAAAAAACAGAGTACTGGATCATAAATCTTCTTTCCTTGCTTCATCCAGTGTGGTTAGCTAATGTGCTTAAAGGGGGCCTTCAGACCCAAGGAAATTCATAATTGGAAATAAGTAACTCCAAAGGTAGTTCTGAGTTAGTTCTTTGTGGAAGGTGACCTGATTTTGGCCATCCTGGGCTCTCCCAGCAGGTGTTTGATTGTGAAGGCTGTGAAGTGGGCATGCTGGGAAGAGTGTGACTCTGCAGCCTTTGATGGAGACCTGAGGGCTCTCAGGAGGCAATTCCATAATTAAATAGCCACACATGTAATGCAGACTCTATTATCAGGTGATTTAGTGGCCAATTGTTTCTTTTTTTAATTATTTATTTATTTTTGAATAAAGTCTCATTTTTTATTCATTCAAACTCCCTTTCCCCTCCTGCCCCTCCCAAGTTAAGCAAGGTCAGGCCTGCTTGGTATTTGGATCGGAGACCAATTGTTTCTAACACTAGTATCTTTTGAAAACATCTACATTTTGAAAGCAACCAGTGCTCTTATTACTGTATTACCAGATAGGTTTAAAATGAAGTCTGCACTTTGCTTTCAACATTTGCGGCCTTAGATGGCCTTCAGAGGACACTGTCTATACCTTCTGTTTTTTTTTTTTTGTTTTTTTTTTTTGTTTTTTTCTATATGATCAATAGGAATAACTGTGTAAATCAATTCCTAGTGATAATGTAAATGGGTTCTTGAAGGCAATTCCCGCTGTGAAATAAGTAGTTAGCAGCGACACTGGCATTAACCACAGTGGGGGTAATCAGCCTGTGGATGTGTTTAATCAGAGTTATCAGCTAAGATTAAAAAAAGAGCCACAGTTGTGCAGGGATAATCATTTTCAAGGTTTAAAAGATGAATATGTGAAGGTGTTCTCATAAATTAAAGACATCAGAATGGCTTTGAGTAATTTAGGATACTCTAAGGTCAGAAACAAGCAAACAAGAAAGGTTAATCTCAGGGTCACGGTCATTAATGTGCAGAGACAGCCAAATATGCTTATGGAAATAAGGAGCAAACACTGAGTTAAATGATTTTTCCATACATTAAAATATCCCTTGAGCTGTTGCTAACATACATGATTTGACTAAAAAGCAAGTAACAAGAAACAATTTGTACGGCTATTAGTTATCATAGTAGTCATTAATTTCAAAACTAAATATTGGTCTGCTTTATGACTTGGTTTAGAAACACTGATAGAGTCAATTAGACACTGTTGAATAAAGGGTTGATTCCTTGGTGTCTATAACACTGAACTTCAAGGTCAATCAGAAAAGTCCTAAGCTTGATATTCTAACTACTTTGTGGAGTCCTTTAACCTCTAACCATGAGTTTTCTTGTTTGTGATGATCTTCAGGTCTTGGTATCTATCTTACCAGAGTCTGTTAGGAATAGACATAGAACTGTATCTTAATAATGTCAGGCATCAGAGAGATATGTGACTCTATTGGTAGCTGTAACAGAATTGACATACTTCATTTGCTTGTTCAACACATTTTTATTGGGTGGTTGCCCTGACCTTTATGACTCTTCTGGAAAGTAGAGAACTAAAGCAAAAAAACCCTGGACCCTTAGACCTTACAATCAAACGAGACAGACAATGAGCATGTTTGCACAAAACTGAGGACTTTTAGAGGGCAATAAAGACCATGAGAAGGATAGTCAGGCTAACAGTGGGAAGGTGAAGAGGCAGCTTTCCTATGTGGTCAGGGAAGGCCTCCCTGTGGATGTGATATTTGAGCTGAGAGATATGCTGCTTGCTCAATGAAGAACCATTGCAGACCAAATAAAACACTTCGGCATGAGTTAAAGTCAGCTTGCTCAACATGAAAATAGACAGGGGATTTTCTTCCTGTCCTGTGCTTTATCCTTGCCATTGGTGTGTCTTCTTTGTTGTGATATACACTCATGTAAGCATGTTGATCTATACAAATAATCATTTTCGCCTAGTATTTTTTTATTGGTAATGAAAGTATTGCTATGCCTAATGGATCAGATAGGAATTTTAATGATTGCCTACTGATTGCCTCATAATTTTGCAGATACTGAAGCCCAAAAGGATGGCTTAATCTTTTCACGATTATATAGTAAGTGACAAACAGAAGCACTTAGCACAAGTTTCTCACATTGCAGTTTTGTGACCTTTTTGCCAGAATGTGCTCGTTGTTTATGCTAACAGTGCTATAAGATTATTATGTAGCCATTAGAGTGTAGCCTTCTACTCAGTAAGATATAGCACACAAGCATTTAAAGAAAAAAACTTCTTACTCCACACAGTACACCTGCTATATCATTGGTAGTAAGCTTGATAAGTCCCACATCATGGATAAAACCGTATGCTTCCCTAGTTGAGTTTTTGACACTTGTCACCCAGAATCTTATAACAGTATCTGGTATCTGAAAAAACATGGAAGTCATTCATATGAAGTAATAAGAATTTTTCGTTATCCTTAACTCAGACATTTGCAGTAGCTTAAGGTCAGAGGAAAGACATACTTCAAAAGTCATTTTGACAGACTTCAGACTTGCTTGCAAATCCACTGACATGTCTTCTCTAGAGGAGTTAAGATAATTTCCCACACCACCCTGAGAGCCACCAGGACAGACTTCCTTTAAGTGAGCAGGGTATGTTACAATAGTCAGAACTGCCGAGCTTAACTTTGCAGTGATGGTGGCTTCCATGTATGATCTTTTCTCTTGGACTTGCATTCACCTACGGCTGCCATGACAATATAGCATTCCACATCTTAAACAGCACAAGCTGTCTGTCCTACAGACCAGAGACTAGAAATCAAAGCAACATGGGCATTCCCTTCTGCAGGCATGGGAATAAATCCACGATGACTTTTCCAAACCTGGGTGAGTCCAGGGTTTTCCTGGTTTAAGGCACATAATTTTGACTTTGTGTTTCAGTCTTAATATGTCATAGTCGTTCCCTGTCTCTGTGTCACTTCCTTAAAGTCTCTTGTCATTAGATTTGGGGTTCACTCTAAGCCATCCCCCTCTTCAAGTTAATTACACCTTAAAGACTGATTTTTTTTTCCAGATAACTAAGAACACTCTTTTCCCCTTGAAAGTCACTAGCCCACTGTGCACTCTGTAAGGCAGGTCATAAGGTAGCATGGGAGAAAGGAGGAACAAGCTGTCAATGTCAGGTCATCACCAAGAGAACTACATGGTGAGGGGCTCTGGCTGCCAGTAATAGTGTGAGTGAGCCTAGGAGTACTTCTTGCATGGCCAGGCAACAACCACATGTGTGACATTGGGACTGCATCCTCCAGCCTCTGACATACTTTTAGGTGTCTGCATCCCTAGCAGCGACACCAGGAAGCATCCTGAGCCAAAGCTACCCGCTAACTCCTTCCAAAATCTTTGCCTGCTGAAACAAGGAGATTTCATTTGTTATTCAAGCTTGGAGCTACATGCTAATGTAGTAATCAGATACTAATACAGCATCCATGGCCGAGTGTGTAAGGTGTGGCAAGTAGCTCACTTGCAGTGTTGCATCTGTCTATCTATCTATCTATCTATCTATCTATCTATCTATCCCTACCTATCTAATCACTTTTCTAGTGCTTGGTGTGTCTGGATGAGGGATGGTCTAACATGGGAGGTGGGATGAATCACACTTAATCAATGACCTTTAAATAAAAAAATGCAGTCAGATCTTTAAACTATATCACATTCCTTCTCCATACTTCTGGCATTAGGAGCATATATGTAGAAAACTGTGATGAGTGCTAATGGGGGAGCATAGAGACATAGAGTTAGAAAGAAACAGAGACAGAAACACAAAGACGGACAGACACACCGACACACAGACACACAGAGGAGAAGGAAGACACAAAGGATGGCAGAGAGAGACAGGGACAGCCACACAGAGAGAGACAGAAAGGCACAGAGAGAGAGACACACACATGCACAGAGAAACACAGACAAATACAGAAAGAGATGCAGAAAGAAAGAGATACAGACAGAAGACTGGAGGCAGAGGCTAAAGGAAGCTAAACCTGATGGACTAGAGAAGCATTGGAAAGAATAGTTCAAGTGAAAACCACTGGTATTACTATATACCTACTATTCTGCGATTAATGTTTCATTTTTATGTTGGTTGCTCAGATGCTTCATACTGACAGGGACTACTGTTTCCACTTGCACAGAGGTAGAAGGGGAATCCATTTAGCTTCTCGCCTTGTGCTAATGCTACAAGGGACACAGAGCAGTGGCAAATTGTATTTACATTTGTAGCAGCACCTTGCTCATCTGTTAGCTGTAACAGGTGGTGTGTTTCTATCAGCTCTCTCTTTTTTCAGAACCACCCAGTGCTTGCCCCATTTCTAATCATATGCTATTTGTGAAATCCCTATAATTTCCCAAGGCCTCTGAAGCTTTCCTGTTCCTACCTGTGACATTTTGAGGAAGGATTTATTCTCTTTCTCTGTTTATTCTGCTTAGTGATTAAAAAAAAAAAAAAAAAAAAAAAAAAAAAGTCCACCAGGAAAAACTTTTACTGCATTCAAACAAGTTCTTTGTAGAACCCTGTAGGTGTTATATTGGAGTTTGGTTATCTATTTGAAGGTCTGTGCAGGGCAAAGGGTTAGCTTGAGAATCGCTTTTTGTAAGCTTCTCAGGCTTGCTTTCTTATACGGTAATACGTGATGACAAACTATTGTTTTACTTTGCCTGGCTGATGGACTGTCATTATGGTGTGATAGTAACTTACATGTGGCATAGTATGTCATGTGCATACACATGTCATCTCTCATGCGCTCTGTTCCCACCTTGCTGATGCTGACTACCCATTGCACAATAATACACTTGGTGAATATGGAAGTCTCCTGACTTTTGTTGCATTTTGTGACTGTTTGGGAAAGTACTCTGGGAGATTGTGAATTTGAGATTGGAAGTGGCTCAATGCAAAGGTGAGTTCTAGAATTCCCCACACAATCCTGAAGAATCAGGCAGAAGAAACATAACTTAGCTTGACAGGCTAATAGGAAAGAACCTTCCTCCTTCAAACACCCAGGATACTTCACCTCTGTTTTTAAATTATCCTGCCTGTCTTTGTCTTGATAATATTCACTGCCTGAAGAATACAATAGTGAAATGCATTTCTTAGAATGATTGGGGCTCTGTGCAGAGAACATCACTTCTTTAGAACAATCCTCTTATCTATCCTTATAGCTACAGAAGAAGCCAAAATACTGCATCAAGAAGGATTTGATGTCTAATTTTTTCTAAGTTTTTTTGTTGTCTGTAGTAGCACACATTCTCCATCCCAGTGGATAATCTTCCAGTGAGTTTATACACATAGGAACACTGGAGTTTGGTGGTTGAATTTCCAATTATCTTAATGCTAGAAAGAATTACAGGAATCACTCTTAGAGCGGCCAAAGCTAATTTCTCCCATAAGTGCTAGGCAAAGAGCTTTACTCAATTCTATATCACATACCTTCCATGAACCACCTGTTTGATAAATAGCAGATAAGTAAACTAGTACATATGGCTTTCTAGTACATAGCTGTAAAACAGGGACCTCATATTCATAGAATTTTGTTAAGTTGAACAAAAATGAGTCAAGTGGCTTCTTAAGATAACAGGCATGTGAGCAAAGTGACTTGTCTAGGAAATGGCATTGTCAGATTATTAGTCTGCAGTTTGTTCTTCTTGCCAGTGGAGATTATTTTGTTTAGGTTATCAGAGATAGAATATCAGCTGGTATTCACCTTGAATGAATGACCTTCCTCTTTGGAATTTTTTTTTTTTCCCATTGACATCCAGACTGTACAAAATAATATGAACACCGACTTGGAAACCCACTATTAGACTCAAATTGAGGCTCTGTGTTTGGTCAGGTATTTAACTTCTCTGTTTACATTTTACCATGTGGAGCTGAAGATGAGAATTACTCTGCATTCATGTGTGTGTCTGAGACTAGATGAGTTAATATTTTGAAGCATTCAGAACACTGGTTGAATTCTCCAAGATTAGCTGGATTATACAAGGTTAGCTGCTCTACATTCAGGTGACCTTGGCATTCTTATCTAAATCATCACCTATCACCCCGAGCCTTCATTTCTTCTTTGGTTGACATCATAGCTCTTATCACTATCCAAAGTTGTTCTATATATTTGTTGGACTTCGGAGTTAAATGCTTGACTTATTCAGTGTAGCATCATCTTCTTTAACACAAGGACTTTGTTCATGGCTGCAGCAATCTATGCCAGGAAAATCCTGCAAATTATAATGAGCATGTGTATGTGTTAGAAAAAACTAACTTTAATATGTGAAAGAATCTCCTCCTATGTGCCCATTGCACTTCTACTGACTGGCTTAATAATCCAAATCAACCAGGAAAAAGCATCAACATATGTCTGGTCAAGCCTACGTAGATGTTTGCTACATCTACTATAAATGTTGCAGGTGTACTGCAAGTCTTAACACCTAATTCTTATTCTTTGAAACCCTGCAGCTTAAGTGCCACACACAAGCAAAGCAGGGGAAATAAAAAGGTAGTGGAGAACTTCAGTGTCTTGGGGAGTAAGCCCTGGCCTGTCTAATTACACCAATGGATTGACAGTGAGGTTCTTTCCAACTTCCATAAAGTATATGTTCAAAGATGATTTCCAAGCTCAATTTATTGTTAAATCTCATTAAAATAAAGTGATAATTTTATGAGTTTGAAATGTTTTATGACAATCCTTTTTGATTGAGACTGCTAGCCCAAGAGCTTGTTACATGTGTTGTAAATGTGTTAAGAGGGGAATATTGATGTGTCTTTCCTCTATATTCAAACAGTTGAGACTTTATTGGAAATAATAAAGCTTTACAACATGTTCTTTACAAATAGGATACTAGGGGGGGCTGGAGTGATGGCTCAGTGGTTAAGAGCACTGACTGTTCTTCCAGAAGAGCTTACAAATAGGATACTAGGGACCTTGCAGTAACTTGGAGAAAAATCTATTGTTTTATGTCAGAGAAAGCTAGGTTGTCTTCAGTTTTATGGTCCCCCAAAGTTAATTGTAATTTGAGGCTGAAGAGACCATAATAGTCAGTGGTTTGGTAACTGTTATTTAAAAAAAGATAATTTTATTTTATTTCAAAGAAGGCAGTCAACTTAAACTGTGCCTGTCCAGAAGTATTCTTAAGCAGTAACATGTAAATAATATACATAACTATACACACATGAACAAATATTTCATTTCCACAAATATTCAGTTTTATCATAGCAATTAAAATTTGTAAATTGATATTAACATTTCTTGCGTGTAAATTTTTGAACATGGTATGCATATTTGTAATATACAACCATACACTATAATTTGGTGAAACTTCATTTTTATATAATTTTTACTCATGAAATAGTGAAAGGTGTTGTATTTTACAAAGTGTTACTGCATTAAATTTTCTATTATAAACCTAAAGATTTAATGAATGGGGATTTTAGACCATTTTTAAGTGGTATCTAGCATGAAGCAAAAGTTCGATTTGTAAAGCTGAATGTTACTCAGTTATTTAATTATACTTGCTCATTGATAATTAATCATGTTTTTCTCTTAATCAATATGAATGTGATAGAATATGATGTGGATAGAGTGTTCAGCTAGTGTATTGATATTGTCAACTTGACACAATCTTGAGTTACCTGGAGTGAGGGAACCTTAAGATTTGCCTACCTCTCTCTTCTCTCACTACTTCCCCTCTCTCTATTTATCTCTCCTCTTTCTTCATAATAATAAAGTCTCTCCATGTTAAAAAAAAAGAATTGCCCAAATCAGATTATTCTGTGCCTTGTCTGTAAGAGAGTGTCTTGAGCGATGATGGATATGGAAGGATGTAGCCCGTTATGAGTGGCAACGTCTTTACATACTTAGCTAGGTGCACCTGGGCTATATAAGAAAGCAAACTGAGTATTAGCATATAGGCAAGCCAGAGAGTAAGCGAGTAAGCAGTATTCACACATGGTGTATTCATACATGGTTCCTACTCTGATTTTCCTTTATTATGAACAGTTACCTGGAATTGTAAGCCAAATACCCTCTTCCTCAAGTTGCTTTTGGTCAGAGTGCTTTATCCTAACAGGATGAAGGTAGGAGAAATAGCAAAGATCTTTGTTGCCTACTTTGGGAAGAAAAGTGATTTGTAATATGTATATATTCATTTAATGTTATTCTATTTGTTGTACAGAACCTTTTTCACTGGGTGAACTAAATTGCTTACAGTAGTGAAATACATTTTCCTCTGTGAATGCTGGTGTTTTCATGTATGCTGATTTGAGTTCTGACATAGTCATAATCTACATAGCAAATATACACATTTAACTTTCAAAACAGAAGTTGGCACTGCTGGAGTTACAGATGCAAGCTGGCTCACAAAGCAATCTTTCCTTCTTCATAGAGAATGGACTTACTATAAAGGGGAATAGTCTATTTCAAATCTTAGGTAGGCTTTCCAATTAATATAATTAGGTTCTATAGTATGGCAAAATTTTTTAATACTTGACATGATTTCCCTTCAAAGTGGGAATGTCTGTGGAAGCCTGCAGCTTTAGAGGTGAGGAAAGATAAATTGACGCGTAGATATTTTAAAATATTCAAAATGGAAGTAGAACTCAATGTCCTTATTTTTACGAAACAAAAACACAAACAAAAAGACTCACAAAACACAAAAACAAAGACAAAAACAAAATTCATACTGAATATCTTTAGCCACAGAGGACTCAGATTTCCTTTCTGCCTTTTATATTTATATCACTAATATTTTATGTACATTCTATAAATTCTTTGTATCTATTTATTTCTGGTAATTCAAATATATGACTTATATAGCTATCACTTTTATCTTTTTTTAATTCCAATTCTTCTAAATTGAAGGCTTTTTGAAGGCTCATATGGTTTTTAGACAAGCCTAAACATCTATATTTATAAAACTTTGGGGACATCTTATTTCTGTTCTTTGAGTTCATCTCATAGGTGATAGAACTTGATGGAGGAGCTTTTAGTAGTCATTCAATCCTCCTACCTAGGGCCCAATAGTGAGCCCTTGTGCTGATTTATACTGCTCAGTAAATGGCATTATAATGAGGTTTAATCATATCAGTTAAATGAATTAATAGGAACTCAGCTGTTGCATTTCATCAGTATGTAATATACTGTAGAGCAAGCATTACTGCTGTAGGCATAAGCTGTTGCCTTTGTCACCTCTTACAGTCACTAGGTCAGTATACCAAGGGTCGTTTCACTACAAAGAGAAATGTACTTCTAAAGACAAACTGGCAAAGCATAGCCAGCACACAAACCCAGAGCTTTGGGCTTCAAGCCCCTTATATAGTCCTGTGCAAAACTACTGTATTCCCACATTCAAAACAACCATTTATGGTAGACACTGTTACTGTTGGCATAAGAAAGACCAGACATGAGGAGGCTACTTCCCTTTGCTGAGATATCACAGCTAGCAAGAAGTCAAACTGATATAGTCACCTCCCATAGTTCTGCTCTTATAAAAAAGAAATCTTCTCCATGGTCATGAGCACAGAGACTGCAATGCATAAGTTGATTTCATGTGCATTTCTCTCTCTCTCTCTCTCTCTCTCTCTCTCTCTCTCTCTCTCTCTCTGTGTGTGTGTGTGTGTGTGTGTGTATTAAGACATTTATGGTAGTTAGTTTCTTTCCCAATTTAACCCTGTGGCCCAGAGGAATCTCTCCCACCTGTGAAGTCCTCCAGCAGCTTATAAAATAATCACACAAAGCTTTATATTAATTACAAGCTGTTTGGCCTATGGCTCAGCCTTATTATTAGCTAACTTTTACTCTTAAATTAATCCATGATTTTATTTATGTTTAGCCACATGACTTGGTACCTTTTCTTCAGTGCAGCATTTCTGTTTTGCTCCTTCTACATATGCTGGCATCTGATCTCTGCTCTTCTGCTTCCTAGAATTCCCCTCTTCTGGTTGTCACACCTCTACTTCCTGTCTCTACTGGCTAATCAGCACTTTATTAAACCAATATTTAGAGCAACAAATATCTACAGTGTAGAAAACTATAGTCCTACAGCGTGTGTGTGTGTGTGTGTGTGTGTGTGAGAAAGAGAGAGAGAGAGAGAGAGAGAGAGAGAGAGAGAGAGAGAGCTTATGATGCTATTCACAAACATTTTTAATTAAATCATTTTAGGTAGCATACAAATAATGAGTTTTTTATGATGTTTTTATAGATATATATCAGAGAAGTTGGATTATATTCATCACCAAACTTTGTATTTCCTCATCACTCTTAGTGGTCACAAATCTGAATTGTAAATGTGAGTGATAATCATTCTCCCTTCTTCTAGTCTCCTTACTGTTCCTTCACCTCTGTATTTGGTCTCTTTTCTCTCCTCACATAGTCCTCCTTTCTGCTTTTATTTGGTTCACACACAATCTCCTATAGACAATTCCTAGACTACTTGAGCTTCATGGCTCAGAGTCTACCTTTTGGGGAAAAGCATAGAAACCTACCTATTTAGTAACAGTCTTGACTATTGGTTTTTACTTCTGGCCAAATTTTACAGGAGTTGAACATTTCTCACCTATTCTAATACACAGAATTTGCTAGGCTCTTGTAACATTGCTTTTTTATTTTTATTTTTTATTTTATATATATTTATTATTTGGTGATTTTACATCATGCACTTTATCAATCTCTGTTATCAGTCCTCTCAGATTTATACCAACACTTATGATCTCTACATTTACAAAAATGCCCATTCATGCTGCTTATTTACTTACAGAAGCATAATTAAACACCCTGTGGCCAGACCCTTAAAGAAAACAAGTCTTTCTTCACTCACACTCCTGCCAGAGGCTATCAATGCAGAAGTGAGGCACTATGTCATTTAGCTATGTTCTAGCCTTGAGCTCTTGTATACAATGACTTATTCTTTTTTTTTTTTAAGTCCACTAATGAGTGAGCAGCACATCCCCTGTTTCTCTTCTTGAGTTTGTGATATCTCACTGAGGAGCATATTTTCAAAATTCATCCATTTGCCTGCAAATTTTAGGATATCATTTTTTCTTACTACTGAGTAGTACTCCATTGTGTAGAGGTACAAAAGTTTGTTAATCCATTCTTCAGTTGAGGGGCATCTAGGTTGTTTCCAAGTTCTTGCTATTACAAATAATGCTGCTATGAACATAGTTGAGATAATGCCTTTGGGGGTGAGGATGTGTGTCTTTAGGGTATATGCCTAAAAGTGGTGTTTCTGGATCCTTGGGGAGATGGAGTCCCAGTTTCTGAGAAAGTATCATACTGCATTCCAGAGTGGCTGAATAAGTTTACACTCCCAACAATGGAGGAGTGTTCCCCTCACTTTGCATCCTCTCCAGCATAGGCTGTCATCTGTGGTTTTGATTTTAACCATTCTGACAGATATAAGATGATATCTCAAAGTTGTTTTGATTTGCATTTATCTGATGGCTAAAGATGTTGAACACTTTTTCAAATGCCTTTCAACCATTTGTAATTCTTCTGTGTCAAGCACCACCTTGCCAGCAAGGAAAGCACAACACCCAGGATCTTCTTTCAGCACTTTATTTGGGACCTTTATAATTGTTCTCTCTTTGTTCTTCTTCTCCTTCTCCTCCTTCTGCCCTGGGAAACCCCGCCCACTGACTAAATACTCTCAGGGCATCCAATCCCAATAAGCCACATGGGCACAGCTCATAGGTCCACATACGCAACAGCAAACCACACCCCAGGCTCAAGCCAAATAAGGAGCTGTTTATCAAAAGAGAGCACTCACCCACGGGGGGGTGGAGGCCGGAAATCACCACCATCTTTAGGGTGCAGCAGCAGGCAGCTCTCTACAGCTCCCCCTTATTTAATAATTAAAAAATTAAAAAATCAAGCAAAAGCAGTGGGCAAGAGTAGAGGCCTAATCCCCATTGTGCAAGAGGACTTGTGCTATCCCTAATCCAGGTGTCATCCACTCAGACAGGGACAGACCTGTCTGGCACCCTTTTTCATGAGAACAGGATAGTGGGTGCCAACCTGTATGCAATTAGGCATGCTCTTCATGAAGCCTTACCTAGGCAAAACCATGTGCAGTGCTTAGCCTCGCAACCCATGCCAAACATTACTCTTTCAAGGCAGCAAGCCAAACATGTGGGGACTGTCCCACCTCAATGGCGGTGAAGGCTTGAACAATCATGGCCATACTCCTACATTGTGTGAACCTCATTTTGCAGATGCACCACAGGCAAATCAGGAATATCAGCACCATCAAGCCAGCCAGAGCACCCATTCCCGCCCATTCCTTCAGATGATTGAGGGCGGTGGGCATCCATCTTGTCAGTCCTTCACCAACTCCAGGGTCCACTCAATTTGAATTCACAGCAACTATTGCAACTCTCAACTTCTCCATGGTCACTTCGAATTCACCTGACCAATTTCCTATAAAATAACTTGACAAAACTTTAGACAAATTTGCAGCATAGGAAAAATTTTCATACTGAATAGAAGTCACGCATAGGGCCTGATATTTCCATTCGTATCCCAACTGAGCCATCTGCCAGAGGACATCAAACTCCTCTTGCACCAGGTCAATCCTTTGGTTAACCAACATCAGCCCACCTTTAAGCTGGGAAGAAATGCCTCTTTGAATGTCTAAGACATGGGCTACATTGGCATGTAAGCACTGGATCAGGACCATGCCAGTGGCCGGTGAAAATATCCTTCCATTTCACCATGCCTTTGTGGCTAGGGGTGAGAGTCAGATGTCTATCTGCTGCGGAGCGGCCATCAACATCCAAATTTTAAAAATTAAGGGTAAACAGAGCTATAGATAGTCTTTCTTTGGGGGTGCGGTCATGGCCTATTCCCCCTTTTTGTTCTTGTAAGCATTCCTTCAGCATGCAATGAGCACGTTCCACTATGCCCTGTCCCTGTGGATTGTAAGGCAATCCATGAGTTACTTGTACATCCATTTGTCTGCAGAATGCAGTAAACTGTGTTCCAGTATAAGCAGGGCCATTGTCAGTTTTTACCTGCAGGGACTTTCCACAAGCTGCCCAGGCCTCTAGGCAGTGTGCAATGACATTGTGTCCCTTCTCTCCTGACATGGCAGTGGCATGCAAGATGCCAGAGCACATATCTACAGAAACATGTACATACTTCAAAGAGCCAAATTCAGAAATGTGAGTGACATCCATTTGCCATACTTTTAACGGCAAGATCCCTCTGGGATTAACACCTAGGGAAGGTGGGTGGTGATACACCACACATTGAGAGCATTCCAAAACTATTTGACGTGCCTCAGCTCTGGATATCTGAAACTTTTGTTGTAAGGTCTTAGCATTCACATGATATAGCTAGTGAAATTCTTGAGCTTTGACTACAGAAGAGGTAAAGAATACCCAGTCCTGTCTAGTGCACATATCCACCTTGGCATTGCCTTCGCTGAGTGGACCGGGAAGGCCAGTATAAGCATGGATATGTTGAGGAAAAAAATCTCTCCTTTCATTGCAGAATCAAGTCTTGCAAATGGTTAAATAGGACAGCGACTGTACTGGATGATTTGATTGGTCCTGCCACTTCAAGCACCTTTAGAGCATTAACCACATAGGCTGAGTCAAATATCAAGTTAAAGGCAAAATGGCATTCTTTAAACACGTCACACACTATTTGAAGTTCCACAACATGAGGAATACCAGGAGTAAATTGATGTTGAACTGGTTTTTTGCCTTGCACCATATAGGCACCTACTCCTGTTTTCAAGCCATCAGTGAATACATTGACAGCTCCCGCCACCGGCTCTGCGGCGGTGACCTTGGGAAAAATTATGGGGTGCTCCTTAAAAAATGTAAGAGGATGTTGTGGGTAATGATTATCTATTTTTCCAGCAAAGGTACAGCGAAGAATTGCCCAATCATCAACAACAGCACACAGGGTGTTAACTTGTGCTGCTGTGTATGGCACAATTATTATGGCTGGTACATGCCCAAAATACTGAATGGATTGTTGGATGCCATTCTGAGCTAAATCAGCTACTTCTGTAGGGTAATGTTCTATACTTTTACTAGGCAATACCTTTGGGTGTATCCACAACAGTGGACCTGATTGCCATAGTACCCCTGTGGGTTGTCTGAATGTAGGCAAAAGGCATAGGGCAAAATCTTTTCCTTCCTCTATCCTATTTAGGCAGGCATCCTGCAACCTCTGTTCAACTACCTGCAGTGCTTTTCTGGCTTCCACTGTCATCACTCGCATGGAGTCTAAAGCCGACTCTCCTTTCAGAATGTCATAAAGGGGTTTCAATTCATAATTTGCAATCCTAAGATATCCTCTAATCCAATTAATATCTCCCAGAAGCTTCTGATAATCATTTAAAGTTTTCAATCCATCTTTTCTAATCTCCATCTTTTGAGGCTTAACATTCCTTGACATATCCTGTCTCCCAAATACTCTACTACAGAGCTCGTTTGCACCTTCTCAGGGGCAATAATTAGGCCTCGAATTTCCAAGCTTTTCACTAACAGCATATATGCTCTCTCAACCTCCTCTTCCCTCCTTCCTGCTAGGAGAACATCATCCATGTAGTGTAGGCACTTAATCAAGGGAAAAGTTTTACAGACTGGCTCTAGAGCCTGCCCCACAAATAATTGACACATGGTAGGGCTGTTAGCCATGCCTTGAGGTAACACTACCCATTCAAATCTCTGATCGGGCTGTTCATGATTGCAAAAGGGAATGGTAAAGGCAATTCTTTCAGTATCTGGACTGTGTAGGGGAATTGAAAAGAAACAGTCTTGTATATCCACAATTATAATGTGCCATCGTGATCATGGGCCTTTGCACAGGGCCCATGATCTGCATTTGATCATTAATTGCTCTTAAATCGTGTAGTAGCTGCCACTTCCCAGATTTCTTTTTAATTACAAAAATCGGGGTGTTCCAGGGGGACACTGATGGCTTAATGTGTCCCAAATTTAATTGTCCTTGCACTAGGTCTTTAGCTGCTTGCAGTTTTTCTAAAGTAGTAGATGCCACTTCCCAGATTTCTTTTTAATTACAAAAATCGGGGTGTTCCAGGGGGACACTGATGGCTTAATGTGTCCCAAATTTAATTGTCCTTGCACTAGGTCTTTAGCTGCTTGCAGTTTTTCTAAAGTAAGGGGCCACTGAGGGACCCATACAGGTTCCTTAGTCTTCCATGCAATGGGAATACCATCCCCAGTGGCCCCTAGGAAAAACCCAGTTCCTGTCTGGGCTTCTTTAATTGAGTAGGCACTGGTTCCTTTCTCCTCTGCAGGTATTTCCCAAGACCATAACCAGGGTGAAATCCCATCTCCTTCATCATGCGGGAAGAGACTGAAGAATACTCATTGCTTAACTTAAGCCCCATATCTTTTAACAGGTCTCAGCCCCATAATGAAATGGGGAGTTCTAACACATAAGGCTGCATCATGCCTGAATGCCCTTCTTTATCGGAGCAGCATAACTGTCTCACACTCATTTCTGGGGCTTGAGCATATCCTAATCCTTGCAGGGTCTGGGCAAAAGTCTGCATTGGACATCCTGAAGGCCAGTCTTTCCTAGCAATAATGCTTCGATCTGCCCCTGTATCTAGTAATCCCAGAATCTTCTTATCTACAGTAAGTTCCAGAACCAGCCTTTGATCTAAATCAAGGGACAAAAAGGCTAGATCAGTGCCTGTAGATCCAAAACCCTTCCATCCTCTTTCAACAGGTATAGAAGCAAATTGGTTATGAAGACTAGGCAAAAGCAGAAGTTGGGCAATCCTATCCCCTGGAGAAATGGCCAAAATTCCTTTTGGTGATTCGACCATAATTTTCACTGTTCCAGTATAGTCCAGGTCAACTACTCCTGGATGGACCCATAGTCCCCTTAGGGTGGTGGACAAGCTCCCTATTAGCAGGCCTATGGTGCCTGGTTCTAGGGGTCCTTTAAAGTCCGAGTCCACCAACTGCACTACCATTCGGGGCGTCAGCACAAGTCTGGTGGTGGCATGGAAGTCCAGTCCTGCTGAGCCCTTAGTGGCTCTCCTCGGTCCCTGGGATGTCACAGGGTTGGCCATTGTTCCTGGTATTGGTCCCTGCTCTGTTCCTCCATTGCCCCATATATTTGTGGGCCCTGGGGATGAGGACCCCATGGCCTGTTTTTTGGCCGGGTTCCTGTCTGTTCTGGATTCAAGGTCTGTCCTCTGTTGTCTTTCACTGATCTACATTCACTGGCCCAATGTCTCCCCTTTTTGCATCTTGGGCACATCCCTGGCTGTGCATGGTGTGGCCCCATGGGCCCTGTCCTATTTCCTAGCTCAGGGCAGTCCCGCTTAAGATGCCCCACCCTGCCACACTGGAAACAGGCATTGGCACTGTTCTGAATTCCTCTTTTATTTCAAGTGAGTTGCACTATTGCAGCTGCTAAACCAGCATTGGTTAACAGCCCACCTAGTTCCCGGCACACCTTCGTCTAGGCCTCAAACCCTTTGTTTTTGTATGGGGTAATGGCAGCTCTGCACTCCTTAGTACATTGTTCATACACAAGTTGCTCAATTAAGGGCATAGCAGTATCGGGGTCCCCAAAACTCCTGCCTGCCGCCTCAATCATCCTGGCCACAAAATCAGAAAATGGCTCAGTCAGACCCTGCAATATCTTTGTCAAATTACCACTAACTTCCCCTTTATTGCGCAGGGCCCTCCATGCTCTGATGCCAGTTTTATTAACCTGTTCATAGACTTGAATGGGATATCCAGTTTGCTGATTGGCAAAATGACCTAGGCCAAGCAGCATGTCCTGATCCCAGGCAGGATTGCCTGCTGACTGGTTAGCCGCAGCCTCCTCATTCCCAAATTCAATCAAGAAGGCTTTCCAGTCTAAATATTGTCCAGGACTTAAGCAGGCCTGAGCAAGACCATTCCAGTCACTGGGTGTCATGCAGTGCCTGTTCAAGGCTTCCACTTGAGCTATGGTAAATGAGGCAGAAATGCCATATGTCCTAACCGACTCTGCCAGGGACTTTATCACCTTAAAGTCCAAAGGCTCCTCATAGCGGTTACCTTGAGGGTCTTGAAAAATTGGACATGCAAGATTGAGCATCGACCTAACTGTCCCCCATATATGTGGGGCAAAGGAGTGGCCTGAGCTGCCCTCCCCTCCACTATATGGAGGGGGCACAGAGGGTTCCAGTTGGCACACTAAGACGAAGCTTGAAGCTTCATCATCCAGGGCAGCTGTCTTTTCCTTCCCCCCTGTATTTTTTATGTTTACTTTCCTTACAGCTTTTAGGAGGGCCTGCATCTCTCCTTCAGCTTCATCAGAATCAGTGGATTCCAAAGACTCTAGTTCTGCAAGGTCTGGATATAAAGTACCTCCCTTCCTAGATCCTCAATCACTGGCAGTTTTCTCTGACTTTTCTTCCTGTAGCTGTACTAAGGCTGCCTGACCGCTTTCCACTACCTCACTGCATCGTTCATCCTCAATGCAGCTGCAGATCAACTTCCAAACAGGCCTAACTCCCGCTTTAAGGGTCCCTTGTTAATGGGCAAAGTCTAAGTCCCTTCCTAACTTCTCCCAGGAGGGTACTGTGAGACTACCAGAAACTGCAAACCATGGTGTGATAACATCACACTCCTCAAAAAATCTCTTCAAGGTGTCTTTCCTTAACCTCAGGCCTTTTGAGCAAAGAAGCTCCTTAAGAGCCAAAAAAATTGGGTGAGAAGATGAAGCACCCATTCTTTTATAACCTTCTTTCTTATCTTAAAAATTTTCTCAGAGCCTTTACCAGATAGCCCCAGCTTTGCTAATGCTTTTACTTTCACTTTTGAGCTCAAGTTTGCAACTACTGTTACTTTCACTTTAAGCCTAAGTTTGCAACTGCTGTTACTTTCACTTTAAGCCTAAATTTGCAACTGCTGTTACTTTCACTTTAAGCTCAAGGTTGCTGTGCATCCACGGCTATAAGAGGTCACCCCACTCGTCAGTGAGCTCCCCCTTCTCCACCTTTATGCACAGGTCAGAGCTACCAGACGGCTGCAAGAGGTTTCACCCACTCATCGGTGAGTTCTCTCTTCTCCGCCTTATCTACAGGTTGGAGCTACCCGCTTTGATTACGGATCCCAATGTACCTGGGACTTACCGGTTGACCCCCCGACTGCAGAAAGTTCTGGTGCCTGAAGCTTGCAGGAGTTGTCCCCGTACGGGCCACCACTTGTCGCACGCAACCTTGCCAGCAAGGAAAGCACAACACCCAGGATCTTCTTTCAGCACTTTATTCGGGACCTTTACAATTGTTCTCTCTTTGTTCTTCTTCTCCTTCTCCTCCTTCTGCCCCAGGAAACCCCGCCCACTGACTAAATACTCTCAGAGCATCCAATCCCAATAAGCCACGTGGGCACAGCTCATAGGTCCACATACGCAACAGCAAACCACGCCCCAGGCTCAAGCCAAATAAGGAGTTGTTTATCAAAAGAGAGCACTCACCCACGGGGGGGGGGTGGAGGCTGGAAATTAGCACCATCTTTAGGGTGCAGCAGCAGGCAGCTCTCTATATTTCTGCTGAGAATTAACACCAGTAACACAGATACAAAGAACAACAGTCAATAAGTGAGACCTCCTGAAACTGAGAAGCTTCTGTAAGGCCAAGGGCACAGTTAAAAAGACAAATGACAGCTTACAGAATGTGCAAAAAAATTTACCAATGCTAAAAGTGACAGAGAATTGATCTCTAAAATATATAGAGAACTCAAGAAACTAGAGCCCAAAATCCCTAATAACCCAATTAAAAAATATGGTTCAGAACATTTGCTTTTTAACCAAAGCACACAAGTCTAGGTTTGACCATCTATGTGTGTAATGACTGTAGCTTTGGATTTTCACATTGATTTATTAGTTCTGAACAAGAAAAGCCAGCCCAAATTATTATTATTTTTTTATTTTTTGGTCCATTTCCTAGATGATTATCTTTTTTTTCTGTATTCTCACGTGACAAGGAAACAAAGTGCTACTCATGTATGTCTTTCTACCTGTCTGTCTAGCTCTCTTATATCCATTGCATATTTATAAGGCATACAAAATATTATAAGATACATATAGAAAATAAGATGATAAATAGATTAATGTATCTATTTTGCCCTTTTGTGTTGAGCATGATTAAAATACCTACTTCTTGTGACTCATAAATATGATGTAGTGTCATCTACCATAATCCTCATATTGTTCATCAGTAAGCTGAACTCTATGTATGTTTATATTATTTGGCATTCATCTCCTTATTTTTCTCCTGTATTCATGTTACCTTTCAATCTCGCCCTCCAGCATAAGTTTTAAAAGGCAGAAACTGTGTTTGTTTGGCTGGGGGGTTCTTTGCTTGTTTTGACACACAATCTCTCTATGTAGCCTAGGCTGTCTTATAAGTTCTGGTCCTGCCTCAGATCCGTGATACTGCAACCGAAAGTTTTTTCATAATTATTTCTGTTTTTATGAGATTATAATATAATTATATCATTTTTTCTTCCCGTTTTTTTTTTAAATCATCCTATATGAACCTACTTGTGCTCTTTCAGTTTCATGGCCTCTTTTTTCATTAATTGTTGGTATAGGCATATGATTATGGATATACCTAAAAACTAAGTTTTAAAGAATTTCAAACATGAGTGCTTTATATACATCATTCCTTCCCCTCTTCTCTCTTTTTATTTTTTTTATATCTTCACTTGCTGTCAACCTCATGATCGCTTCCTTTTCAGTTATTACACATACACGCACACACACACACACACACACACACACACACACTCTACTGAGTCCATTTAGTGTTGCTCCTATATACATGTGTCTAGGGATGACCACATGGGGCTGGATAACCTGTCAGGGTGCTTGTCCCTGGAGCAGACTGATTCTCTATCAGCAGCCATTGAATACTATCGGAAGCTCTTATCTATAGATGATGCCTTGTGAAATTCCCTCAAATTCTCATTGATAAGTTAACCAGTGTTGTCACTATGAAGTTCTTATTTAATTCTTGCAATAACTCTGTTAGATTCCATGGGTGTGGGTTCTCTATCACATCTAGAGGACACTATGTTATAGCCTATTTTAACATCTTCAGAACCTATCATGGACTCAGACAATATACACGTGGAGTAAGCCCCAACTGAATAAATAAGGAAATCTTCAAATCAGTCTGTACTCAAAGGCTGATTTTTATGGATACAAGCCACTTAAAAAATTATTTGCTTTTTTGATTATCTTGTGGTTTTGTGGCCAAAGTCAGGAACTTGTAAAATGATACCTTCTTATTATGAGGTAATGCAAAGAAGTATTGCCTCATTAAACTTTCTGATCAGTGAAGCTAGACTACATAAATCATTGGGAGCTGAGAATTAGAATGTTTAATTTTTATTAAATATTTTAAATTCTAAATGTTTTCATACCTTTGTTTCAATTTCTGTTGTCATACAAAATAGAGATTTATTATGTTTTCAAATATGTTATTGTACTTTGCTTATATCTACTCCTATTACTTTCTTCAGAACTTCAAGTGATCTATAAATTGATTTATCTGTGCGTCATTAGTTTATAATAATTCAGATTGTGTATAAGAGAGAAAACATAGTATTTGTCTTTTTTCCCTTTGCATTACCATTTCTGTTTTCCCTCCCCTCCTCTTACTTTGCATCATCTCCCCATATAATCTCTCTTTTGTTTCCTACCACATCACACATACTTGTTCTGGGTTCCACATAGGATTGAAAATATGACACTTGTCTTTCTGAGCTTATTTTCCTGAGCATAATTATTTCCAATTTCATCCAGTTTTCTGAAAATTATGTAATATCCTATGGGAGTTTGAATGAGAATACCCCTCACAGGTGCATATAGTGGGTGCTTGGTTCCTAGCTGGTGAAACTGGGAAGGATTAGGACACATGGGTTAAAATGTCAAAACATCCCCAGTTAGGTCTCTCTGCCTCCTGCTTTTGTCGATGAAGGTATGTGCTCTAAGCTACTGCTCCAGCACTAGGCCTGCCTGCCTGCTATAAAGTTCATTGTCCTGTTGGTCATGGAGTCACTTTGAGACTGTAATCTCCCATACACCTTTTAATCTATAAATTACATTGATCATGGTATGTATTCCAAGGAATAGAAAAATAACAAAGACATTTTATATTTCCATTTTATATGTATAGAACACATTTTAAAATCCATTCACCTGGGCTAATACTATATCTCAGCTATTGTGAGTCATACTTCAGTAAATGTGGATGTACAAGTATTTCTGTGCTATATCTAGCTCTTTCTTAAAGTTACTGTCAGAATTTTATGAAGTTAACCAACTCAAGCATTAATGTAAAGGTTTTGCTTCAAATACTTTTACCTCCTTTTCCTCCTACAAAATGAATCTCAGTTCCTACTCTCTTTAAATCAGACTCAGCCTAACTGAAATAAGAAATTTAAATTTCAGTTTTGTCATATTCCATTTTTTTAT
This sequence comes from Sigmodon hispidus, assembly GCA_004025045.1. NCBI lineage: Eukaryota > Metazoa > Chordata > Mammalia > Rodentia > Cricetidae > Sigmodon > Sigmodon hispidus. The sequence goes on from PVIH01000629.1 coordinate 257,545, forward strand.
TAAGCATATCCTATGAGTAAAAACTATTAAATGAATTTAAGAATGTATGAGTCTGGTACCTTACAGTGTTTAGTCAATAACTTTACTGTGAGCAGGAGGCTGTGGTTGTACTCTCCGCATTTGGAGGAAGTAAAGAACAGCTCTAATGAACTCTTTCAGACACTTCTAACACTCATGCTTTTGAACCAGTCTAGTAAGTACTGACCTAGAATTGACCTTGTAAGAGAATTTCTAGCCCAGCTTATTTCCCAGTTTAAGTTCTTTCCATGTTCTTCCCATGAGTGTGTAACATGTCTGCATAAATGAATCTTTTCTGCTCTACTTTATTCTTCATGAGTTAACTTCTACACAATGCCCTTTATTGTCTCTAGTGCTCCTTACTAATTGTCTCTCCCTTTTGGAAGAAAGTGAGAAGAACTAAGTCTACAGAATATAATTGCTGAACAGGGTCTACTTTTATTTCAGTCCTCATTCTAAGTTTAAATTTTTTGGTGATGCTAGGGAAACGTTAATGACTTAAAATGTGGTGAGTATATATATGTAGTCAGACATTTCTGGTCTATTCGGCCCAAGGCACAGACCTGCAGTTCTGTAGCCACTTAGCCCTAAATAACCACCCAAAAGCTTATATTAATTACAAGCTGTGTGGCTTATGGCTTAGGCTTAGGCTTGATATCAGCTGTCTCTTACAACTTAACCCATTTCTATTAATCTATGTCTTGCTACATGGCTAATGACTTTATCTGTGTTTCTTTACGTGTTGTTTCATGGGTTGCTGCTTGCAGTGTCTCTGACTCTGCCCTCTTTCCTCTTTATCAATGCTTGGATTTCCTGCCTTCCTATAAGCTGCTTTGCCATATGCCAAAACAGTTTCTTTATTACCCAATGATAATTTATAGCATATAGAAAGACATCTCACATCACTTTCCATTTTTTATCTAATCAAAAAGAAAGGCTTCAATTTTAACATAGTAAAGTTACCTAACAAAACAGCTATCAAGCAAGAAATACAGTTACAATATCTAATATATTTGTATTGAGCAAAATTATAGAAAATATTATATAATCTACCTTATCTTTGTGAATCCAAAGTTTCATATCTAATTATTAACCAAGAAAAATTGTACTTATCACTATCTAATCTTCAACTCCATCAAAAACCACAGAAGGATAATATATTAACAGAATAAATTAGAAGTATACTGTGTATTAGGACTGTTATCTGTGTGTGATGTTGTAAATAAAGTAACTGTTTTGGCCCATGGTGAGCACTGTAGCAATAGGCAGGAAATCAAAGTAGAGACAAATAGAAGGAGAACAGAGTCAGTCAGTCTTCAGTGGTGCCCCCCAGGAAATGGATTGAATTAAGATGAAAGATCTAGCTAGTAATGTGCTTGAGACATAGGCCAAAAAGGATGAAATTAATATAAGCATCTGATTCATGTCTTTGGGGGATGTATAAAAGCTGCCACATGCATGGTCAAAACTACTGGCCCAAATGGGTCTGGAAATCTTTTACTACAGTACTGGAAATAACTTCCAACATCTAGAAATGACAGAGACATCTGGCTACCTGGACAGTTACCCAGAGTTTCTTTGTAACGTTTGAAGCATTTATCTTTAGCCTGCAGGCTTAGAGTCTCTGAAATTTTTTTCAGTGAAGCAAAAAATTTGAAGGACTACTCTGTTCATTCTGGCACAGTTCATCAGTTGCTTCTCCTTGTGTCCTGCAGAATGTCTGGAAGTTTTGTGGAGCAGGAGCAAGAAAGACCATCTTTGCTTGTTCTGGCAAAGTTCTAGTGGTCACTTTCCTATGTGCTGGCAATCTTAAGGGGTTCCTGAGACTGGATCATCTTAGTCTGCATCCTTGAAGCTGATGTGGCCATCTACTCCCATCAGAGATTTTTCAAGAAGGTGTCTTCCTTGATCAAACCTTATTTTCTTTAACTGAAATAAATCAACAGTCTCTCATTTTTTGAGGAAATAAAAAGAAAACTCTTTCTCCAAAGTAACATATCTTTTGAGTTCACTTTTGAAGTCAAGACATTTACAAAATATGTAGGCTGGATTAATTCTGCAGTATTTGTAATCAAAGGTCTTTTAGCAGGTCTTGCTCCCTCCTCATCAGTCAAACAATTCAAAGACAGCATAATATACAGTATCCAGACTCTTTGTGTATTTTCCATCTTTATGTGACATATATGTGTGTTTGTGTATGTGCATATATATGCATATATATATATATATATATATATATATATATATATATTTCTCTTATTTTTTTGTGACCACACCTTTAATCTGGTATACCTGGCTCGAACTGAAGGCTTAATTAGGGCTCCAGATCCTTAGTCTAGCTTTATAGTTTAGCTTTTTAGCAGAGATACTGGTAGGAACCACATTTATCATCTCAACTCTGGGAAATTTGGGATTCACAATGTCACCAAGTAGAACACTGCCACCTGCTACCCACTACTCATGAACTCCATATGAGTATTTGGCAGCAGGGCCTCTTAAAAGTGCCATATACTTTTTGTTCCTAAGGGTGAGTCAGAAAGCATCACTTAAAGGAGCAGCATCTGTGCAAATAGAGCTGACCAGAGAAAACTCTGCTACTCAGAAGCCATTTTTGACTCTGTTTCCTTTTTGTCTATATAAACAGAAACCTTAAATTCATCATATGCAGCTTGTGCTTGCATTGAGGCTCCTATGAAACTTCAGAAATTGGCCTTGTTACAGTTTAAGCTTCATGACACAAACTCGTCATTTTGTAGCTCAAGACATACACTATGCCTGGGCATCTCTGCACCATGGCCCACCTGAGACACATAATTTGGAAGCTGTTTTTGGCTCCATTTCTGTGATCTAGAGCCATTTTTAAACTTTCTGGGCCTTTATGTGGTGGTATATGCCCCACATTGGACCACTATGTGAAGTCAGAAGTTTCTGGCCTGGCTTTCCCTAGCCCCAAGGTTAGGGTTAGGGTTAGGGTTGTCCATAGCTGCTTCTAAGAAGTCTTGCCATAGGCCAGAACAATTCCTTTCTTATCCAATGGTAATTCACAGCATACAGAAAGACCAGTTAATAAATTTATAAATCCCAGTTTATAAATAAATAACATCCTATATATGACTTTTATATAATATGATGCAGAAATATAGGACCTACTATTTAGGTGTAAGACATTAATTTCTCTTAATTATATTTTTGTTTTCCCCTCAATGTTCCTTTTTTCCCCTTCATAACAAGAATAGTAGGACTGGAAAGGTTGGAAAGGTGAAATAATAGAATCCTACATTTTACAAAATTATTTACATCTTTCTGATATGATATTGCCAAATTGTGAATAATTTTAACCAGCTCCTAAAAGGCTAGACAGCAGCCATGTGAAATGGGCATCCTGTCTTTGCTGTTTCTAAAGCATAATTGGAGAAACCCTAAATGGTATAAGAAAAGGAGTTGCTGGTTACAATGAAAGATGAGAATGAAGACAGCAAGGAACCAGTTTCCTTGGTTTATATAACCCACAGCATCCAGCTTCAACAATTCTAAGTCATACCTCCTCTAAGGATGAATCAACCTAAATGGAATATGTTATGTAACTCTCACATATTAATTGTTCATGGAACAACCTCTGTTCTTTTCCTAGAGTTCCAAAGGCACGGTCTATGTCTGTATGGGTCAGAGACAATATATTCTTTGTAGAGAAAACAACATATGTATGACTTCTTGTTCTGTCTCTATGAGATGATATCCGAGGGCTCAAAGGTGGCGTCTTCTGACTTTTATTCATCAGAGTTACAAAAACAGGCACATATTCCTAGGAAGTTCCTTTTGTGATTATCACTTTCAACAAAATGGGAGCACCACCTTCAGTATGCTTATTTTCTTATTTTTAAATAGAATTTTATGACAGGGAATAAGGACACCCAGCTGTGGGCCAAAAGGAAGAGAAAAACCATGTTTGATTTTTATCTCAACAGTGCATAATAAAACCAAATACACACTTAAGTATTATCCTAACTTCTACATTAAATAAAGCTAAGGAGGAAAAGCCTTTTCAGATATATACAGACAATATGACCAAGCAGTTAAGAATTCTCTAGATCTAGAAACTTTGATTTAAACATGGCATCTTCATTCACCCAACTTGCTGTACTAAAAAATTTACATGCTCACTCATAGAAGATACACAGCAGTAGTGACTCTGTTCTTAGAGTTAATGAAAAGGAATCTACATTATTTAATGTAATACCTGAAACTTGGCAGGAATAATTAGCATTAACTAGCAATAGCACCTCCATTTTTTTTCCTATTTATTTTGAAATTTTATCTTTATAACAAATAGCAAGACTAAGCCAGAGCAGACAATCTTTTATGAAAAGGGCAATGTAGTAAATATGTTCAGCCCTGCTGGACACATGTTTCTGTTACAACCATTACACTCTCCAGTGGTTACAACAGGCAAGCAAGGTAGAATGAATTGGTGTGTCTACAAAACTTTGTATACCTATACACCACACACACACACACACACACACACACACACACACACACACACACACGGGATGTGGGGAGAATAGGCTCAGATATTGTATGTAGTTGGCTGATTATTGGCAGTTCCATTTGTTATTACACATAACATGGGAGACTCCTGATTAGGATGTCACCTATGAGCCCATTGGTAATTCACACAAAATAAGATTGACTGCTGTCATACTTTATGCCAAGAATTTGCTGTAGAACCATTCATAGTATTCATTTTCTATGTAATGATCATGTTCAAGCCTTGGTGGTTGTTAGAGTCCAGGCTTTTCTGGGCAATCTTCCTTTGTTTTATGCTTGGGAATTTAATTCCTTGTATAGAGATAACCTTTTTGCTAGCATTCATTTGAGTCACAATGGCAAAAAATGGCAAAGCATATGGATTTATCAACCTTAAACAGGGGCTAGAAATCCAGCCCCTCAAAGTCTTTCTTCATACCTCTTTCTACACTGTTAATAACTTTCAGAATTTATAGCTGGCCATGATAGGACACATATTCAATTCTAACAGAGACAGGAGAACTGAGACCAACCTAGGGCGATCCTATCATAAGAAAAAAAAACATATATTAAATTAAATTAAACAAACATTGTTTAGGGATTATCTCAGGTCTTTGTATGCAACATCTGTATTTCAATCTGACATATATTCACTTAAATTCAAATATGACTGTCTTGGCTTAAGAATTATAAGTTAAAGCAATAACTATGGGAAGGATGCCTGGATAAAACAGAAGATGATAGATAAACCTTGAATACCAAAGTAGACAAAACCCCAGAAAAATATCCATGGTACTACATTCAATTACTTGTTAAAAGGAAAGTAGTTCATATGTGCATGCATATGTATGCATACATATACACACATACATACACACAGAGAATCTGATTCATAAACAGAAATAGATTTGAAATCCTTACATTCACCTTAGCAATTAAAACTTTTGCCATTCTATTTGTAAAATTGAGATTTCTGAAAAATGTTCTAAAGTCTGATACCTCTTTTTTTCTGATTTAGGAAAATGTGAAGTTTCCACATGTCCATCTAAATGTTACATCTTTTTTTTTTTTAAGATCTTCAGTTTCATGTTTTCAAACATTTTCTCATTGATCAATATAATTTACACTCATGTCTTCTCTCATACAAAACACAAATAGGTCTTTAGTTATCTGAGCAGTATTTGATCAAGGGGAAGAAGCTTAGTGACAACAGCAGTGATTGTGTGTGATTCACAGAGAATAAGTGAAAAATCACTGACCAGTCTTGGGGGACAGAGCCTGTGGCTTCAGCTGTACTTAAGAGCTGGTCCACAATTAGTAGGAAACACAGCTTTTGCATAGGGAAGGTGACAGTCTCCTCCATTACAGTTCCTGTTTTCTCTGTTGTGTCTTGTCAAGTAACAACAAATATTCAAACATGATCCCTTTAATAGGCTTTCAGAAAGTGAAACATAATATCTTAAGTAGAATTTTAAAAATAAAATTAATAAAGGAAATTGATATAAAGGATGCATCTATACTAGATTTTTTTAAAATTTCATCTTATACAACAAAAGTCCAGCAAGAGCCTTGTCGTCACATTTTCAGGGTCTTTTCATTGTTTCTGCTTCAGTATGATTGGGAGGGTGAGTAGCTCAAGCGCCTGTGGTCTTTTGAGGGAGACTATAAAAAGTTAAGGTGGTTTACAGCATGACTGAATGTGGTTTGCCTGGCATACTGGGGTTGGCACTTCTTTCTCCATCTACCTACCACCTATCTCTCTCTGTCATTTTGTGTTGTTTTGCCTGCATGATGCAGCCTATTATCAAATTCCTTTTCATTTTCTTTGTTTCTTAGATCTCACCACCAATATTTTTAAACCTTTCCAAACAAACAAATTCATCTGAGCTGTGTAAATGTTTTTGCTAGTTGAAATACACTGTTTGCCTTCATAGGAGGCATCCAACCACACGTGAATTCAGAGTCTCTACCTAAGGAGTCACATTCTCTCTGCTGATGAGCCTCTGCCCTCTGAGGAGTTTCTTTATCTCCATCTTTCACAGAGAGAGATTTTCTAGCATGCATATTACAATTAAAATGAATAGAAAACATGCAATCATTTTTATTTTTTTCATAAATTATATGCAAGCTTAGCACCAGTTTGGTTGTAAATTCAAGCTGAGACTTGTTTGTACTCTAAGGATTGAGAAAGTTGTTTAGATTTCTCTGGAGTCAGATTTTTTTCCCTAGATTTTCTTTTCAGAATAGACAACCATCTTTGATTTATTTGAGTCTCTTGGTAAAGCATAATTAAAACTCCCAGAGAATTCCTTTGAAGTCAATTTCTGCCTTTTTATTTTGAAGGAAAGGGGGGATAAATCATGTCTTCATCGTTGTTCTCTACTTCTTCAGGAGCCATTTTAAACTTTGTTAAAGAAGTGAAACGCCCAGGTTAATCTTTATATCATATAGCTTCCACAAAAGCAGTGTATAAATCATTATGTGTTCAAGGCATCCATTATTCTTGAAGATTTGAAATATTATTAATTCCAAAGACTAAGAGATAGTTAATAAACTGCCAGTGACATTAAAATATAGTTAACCTGTTAGAAGTAGGATCAAGAGTAACTATGAGCTTGTTGTATGAGCTGACTGGATGCTTATCTATATGGTCAGTGAACTAAGTGGGGCTGCACCATCGGTTCTTCCCTCTGGCAGCTTGTCCTCCATTTCTCATGACTTTCAGAATTACTTCTCTATAAGCATTACCAGTTAGCTTATCGTACAGTTGCATTGTTCTTTTGCTTAAATCTCAAGTATTCCTCAGAGAGAGGTTTTCACTTTCTGCAGAGCAGTTACAATTTATCTCTGAAAGAGAACAGTTTGAGTTTGATGCTTTGTCTATTTATTTCTCCTTCTAGAAGTTGCTTTGGAGATAGCTAAGCCACCAGTTAAGTGCTACTCAGACCTCTTCCATCTGCATGAAATAGTCACTGTTTCCTACAGAAAGCTCAACCAGACTGGAGGCCAGAACTCTTTAAAATGATGACGGTGATGATGAAGAAATCTTCAAATACAATCAGGCTCATTTTACCTGTGTCTTTTCAAGACTGGGTCAATGTTGCTAAAACTTTATTTATATAAAAAAAAATCTCTCCAGATAAGAGTCAAGACGTGGAGATACATATTTATTTCATCTTTGTATCTTCAAAAATGAGAAAATTATTTTCAATAAGAGAATCTTAGGGATGAGTGCCAGTAACATACATAACAGTTAGTATTCATTAAGAGGAATAAGTAGCAAAGCTGTACAACTCTGTGCTAGGGTCTTGGAGAACAGCCACACAGCATTGCATGCTTGTCTTCCTGTGACACAAAGCAGACCCATAAAAAGTGACTGATGCTGAATTTAGAATTGGCTGCCATTTTCCTCCTCAGTTCTTACAGCTCCTGGCATGGTGAGTGCCCTTCATACCAACAGCTCTTAAGGAAATAGCCACTGTAGGGTCCCTTGGAAAAGGTAATACCAAACAGGGCCACAGTTTTGTTTTAGCTGTTTTACCATATACCTCATGTGTACAAAGGCTGCCAATAAACCTCACGAGTGCCTTTGACTTTGCATTGGTTTAGATAGATTTTGATGTGAAAAGCCAACCTTTTTTGTTTCGTGAACTTTTTTTTTGTGAGCTTGAATTGCTAGTGTCTCCTAATCTCTCAGCTATGACCACTGGTAAGAGAATACAATGGAAGGATTAATGGCTCAGTTGAGAAATGTTTGCTTACTTGACAATGGGAAGGGAACTGGGTAGACATGCTTATCCTTCCGTTTACATTCAGTAAGTAGTATAACCAGGATATTAAAAAGATCATTAGATGGAGATGGTGGTTATTTTTCCAAATGTAATTTTGTATTGTTAGAGGCTCATCAAATTAAGTAGGAGAAAGAAGGAAAGACAAGAATGAAAAGGTAATACATTTGAGAAGTCAGGTCTAGAGGAGAGTTTTCCAAAACCTCTTCCTACTGAGGTGGCTAAAGGGAAAACTTTTCTCAGATGAAAAATTAAACTGCTAATTTACTTGAGGCCTACTATGTGAAGTGCATTGTGCAGACACTGAAAAGCAGGAGAAGACAACCTGTCCCTGACAGCAGTGTTTTCTGCACTGAATGAAAATACAAAACACAGACACAGCAGGAAAAGTACTGTTCTCTGTTAGGTATAAGGATGTTTAATTGTCAAGTCTATTGGCCTTCACACCCATGGTTTTGTCAGAGATATCTGGGATGTTCAGCCTGTCACTGCTGCCAAGAGATTGGGACATGCTTTGTCATCAAATGTAGAATATTTGGCTTGAGACAGGGTAGGAAAAGAAAGGAAGCCTATGGAGTGGAGGTCAGAGCAAGTACAGGCTCTAGAGTTAAGCTGGCATGTAGAGAGAGACAGACAGTCCTTGTCTTAATAGCCATGGACATGGTTTTGGAACTTTGGAGTTAAATTACTCAAGAAATAAAATTTCCAACTAGATTCAAAGACTAATAAAAATTTAAAATTCAAATGGGGAAAAAAATGCTAGCTGGGCTACTAAGTCCTCTCCCAGAACTTCCTTTTTGTGAATGAAGGTGGAAGAAGGTTCTATGGTGTTCCTGTTTGGGCTTAGGGAAGAGAGAGGGATGACCTGGTTAAACTCAAAGATCACAAAGGAGAAAGGAATTCTTTCGTTTTCTAATATACGTGTTTGAGATGTTTTTTAGAAAGGAAACATTGTCTCTAAAGACAATATTTATTTATTTATTTATTTATTTATTCATTCATTCATTCATTTGTTGTTACTTATGTTTGGTTATCAGACAGAGGTGAATGCAAAATGGGCATGGGGTGCAGCAATCCAGTCACTTCCCACATCTCTTCAGTTTTCTGATCTTCTTGATCTGACTATCCTGCCTCAGATTTGCTCTCTGAGATCTCATTCATTCACTGCAGTCATCTACCATGGCTCAAAATCTTGAAGGAGAGCCAAGAGAACTAAGCAATACATGTTAAATCATTTGCGATATAGCCTATTGTTAAAATTAGTTTGTTTTATTGTTAGCTGCTGTTAATCTCTCTTAATATTTAAATTAATTTTTTCATTTGTGTAGAAAAACTTGTAAAAATTTGCCCTCCTGTTTATAGTTTGAGATAACAATCATGAATCCTGTAATATATACTCTGTGGATCAGGAGGGGTGACTGTAACACAAGCTCATATGGATGGAGCTAGCAAGGCTCTACAGGCCTTTAGCATTCTGAGACTTCTTAATAGGAGACAAGCAAGGGATCTAAGAAGGAGGGCAAGAATGGGTAGGGTTTAGAAAATGAAGATAGAGATAGGAAGATGATTCCGGTCCAATCAAAAGAAAACTACAACAGTAGAAGGCAAAAATCGTCTCTCACATAGTTCAAAGCAAATCAGAGCAGTGAGATAACTAAGCTACTTTAGACAGAAAAAGGCTTTGACAGGTACCTGTCAGAGAAGTGATTTAGAGTAGGTTGGCCTCAGACTGTCTGCTGAGGGTAAACATCAGAAGAAAAATGAAAGTTTACATTTTATTTTATTTATTTATTTTTTAAGGCCATTCCAGGCAGGACAGGCAATGGAAATATTCATGTATGCTGAGAGGCAAAGACTGCCTTGGGTATTTCTCACTACAAATTGCTGCTACGCCCCACAGCAGGATGTCTGAACCCATCTACCCACATTCATTTTGACCTCCATCTCCTTAGTTATCTACCATGGGGCCAGAATAAAGGTCGAAGAGCCTGTCGCTTCTATAGAGATCCCCAACATGGTCTATAAAGATATTCTTACATTTGCTTCCCACCTCCTACTCTACATTCATTCTTGTCTTCAAGACTTGGCTGCCACTTTTCTCTTTGAACTCATCTCCCATCTTGTTGACATTACTGTAACTTTGTTGGCTCTTTAACATCACCAGATCTCTAGTTTCTGCCTCACCAAATTCATTTTCATTATGGGCCTCTATCTGTGCTTTGCACATGACGGTCCTTTCTGAAATGTTCTTCTTCAGCTTCATGGTCTTGTCTACTCTTACATATCAACCTGCTCTTATTTCTAGGCCTTCTTAACATAGGAATGCTCATAACTGTCTGTGGCTTTCTTTTGCAGGTTTTATTAGTTAACATTTTCTACATTTATCTGGCTGATCAATGTCACTTTTTTCCTAGTGTTACTAAGCTCCTTTATTTTCAGTTTAGTTCCAAAATAGCATATACCCAGCCACTAGTGGACAGCCCCAGACATGATAAGATGAATATAAAGCAATCTTTTGTTAAATCTAAAGGAAATTAATATCTCTATGCCTAAAGATCTTAGATATTGGAAGCTTACTTATCTTTAAATACAGTTGTCATTAATTTTTAAAGGAAATTTCAGGAACCATAATATGTAAGCAAAAGAACTATAGAAAAAAAAAGAAAGAAAAGCACAGATAAAGCATTATAAGACAAAATACCCTCTGAAAATACCCCTGAGTTCATTTTGCATTGGACATCTACTGATGGGCATGAGGCCTGCCCTTAAGTGTGGTTTATATCTCCAGTGAGTCACTGCTGAGAGAAGCTGTGGATTGAGCTATCTGTGTATTTTTTGTACTTTTCCTTAGACTATTTTCCTCCTTGCTGTTTTGTATTATTTAGGTTCATTTTAATTTTTATCTCATTTCACTTTATTTTTATTTTGTTTTAGATGTACTTTTTTTTCCTAATGAGAGAGAGCAAGAAAGGATGTACATTTGGGTGGGTGGGAGTTTGGTGAGGACGTTGAAGGAGCAAGATGAGGAGTTAGTTGAGAGGGTTAGGGAAAAAGAAACCATAATCAGAATATGGTGAATAAAAAACAAACAAAACCAAAAGAAAAGTTTTTACTAAAAGGAAAAAGAGAAAAGAAAATGAGACTTGGCCAGTGGTTATATTCCCAAATTATAGACAATTCATATTAGTGCTTAAACTGAAGTAATCCTTTATCTTCAGGGATGGACTGACCCTTTCTAGCCAGTGTGCAGGCAGGTGTCTGTGTAATGCTATGACTGAACTGCAGAGGACTCGGGCCATCCATGCTGCTCTTCCTCAAACTGCCCTGAGAGAACTACACAGGTCATTGTCAACAGTCATCTCTCTCAGGGACTCTCTTTCTCTTCCTCCCAGTCTCTTTTTTTTTCTGTCTCTCTCTCTCTTTATCTCTCATTCCATCTCTCTCTTGTTCTCTCTCTGTCTCTCTGTTTCTCTGTCTCTCTGTCTCTCTCTCTCTGTCTCTCTCTCTGTCTCTCTCTCTCTCTCTCTCTCTCTGTGAGTGTGTGTGTATGTGTATTTCCCTATAGATTTTTAAAATTAAGCAATAGGTCCATGAGCTCAAATAAACTGTTTTGTTGTAGTTAAACATAAACAGGAGTTGAAAACAAAGAAAATGACTTCACTTTCAAAAGGTACTCCAGCTCCAGATGTCAGGATATTATTCTGGGTCTTCCCCCCTCCTCCCGCTGAAACACAAATGGCAATTAATCAATCAAATGACAATTTGAGAGGAAGGCAATGAATAACTTTGCTAAGTCATCAAAAGACCAAGAAGTCTGTTACATGTGATTTACAGCATGTATGATTGCTATGAAAATTTGCTGTCTTAACTCAGTTCTCTAAATAGGGCACATTGCAATCCTCTGTGAATGATGGACCCCTCATGATACTAGACACTAGTCTTTTCCAAAAGAATGAAGACACCTAATAAAACTTCATACCTTGAGAGAATTATTTTGCCTTTTTTACCTGTCACTCCATGACACTGGTTAGTTCTCCTCTCTCTCTCTCTCTCTCTCTCTCTCTCTCTCTCTCTCTCTCTCTCTCTCTCTCTCTCTCTCTCGCTCTCTCTCTCTCTCTCTCTCTCTCTTTAATGTGAGATGGCAGCTGTGTAGAGACATAGTATCTCTATGGTGTTGGCCAAATGAAAGCTTATCTTTTCAAGCCCGGTCCTTCTTTTGTTACTCAGTGGTTTGCTGGCTAAATCAAAGGCCTTGCGTTCTTACCCTTGCAATAAGGAGCAGCCTGGGAGGATGATCACAGGGGAGTAAGCAGGCTTCAGCAGTTCTGAAAAAGACTATTTCCATTTCCTAGCAGAGGGGCCCCGTGCTGTGCTCCCTCCATTCTTAATTCTCACTGCTATTGGTTCTGAGGGGCCGGCTTTTGTGGGGCAGAATTATTTGTTTCTTTAAAATCCAGCCTGGTTCTTTCTCCTCCCTCCTTTTCCTCTTCCTTTTGTGGCCTGGAACAATACCATGTTACCGAGTCATTTCTGACTTTCAGGGAATCCGTCTATGCTTGGAAAATTGTGGTTAAATTGAATACTGCAGTCTGAGGTGAGAGAGATGTGCAGAATTGTTTAACACGTGAAGTGGGTAAAAATGCATAATTGAAACAGTATGATGTTGATGAGGCTGTGTGTGGCTGTCAGGAGGCATCCTAATATGCTGATGAACGAGATGAGCTTCCTAGTTCTGCTGTATGCAAATGCACCATTATTTTTGGTAAAGGGAAAGGAGCCTAGCATGTTAATTGGCTTTGCTTTTATGGATTCAGGTGGAGGTTTTTATTTAGCTTTCCAAACAGAAATTTGCTGTTTGTCCTTTAACTACGTTTAGGGTTAGTGTCACCTGACACATTTATCAAATTAAAACTTGTCATATTTTAAAAACTTTAAAACAAAATGAGGGTGCATTTAACTTCAGGACTGCTAATTCTAAATTCAAGATCTGTGAAGCTGCATGGAAGCATCAGTTTTTATAATACTGAATCAGAATGTTTAAGTTTCTAGAAGCCCTTAAAAATATTCAAAAATTGAAAATAAACCTTATTTGTTTTCTATCTTTGGAAATATTGAATGATTGGAATAATTGACAGGTTGTTTTCTGGTGTAATCATCAGCAAGCTATATGGAATGTGTCAATGTGTGTGTGTGTGTATGTGTGTGTGTGTGTGTGTGTTAGAAATAAAACTGGGTATAGATAGGGTAATAAGAAAATAATGATAAACTTTAAGAATTCCCTCTAAAAATCTGAAATATTAGATTTAAAGTAACATTGTTAAAAGAATCTAATCAAATGCTACACACATAGACACAGACACACACAGACACACACACACACACACACACACACACACACACACACCAGCACATGTTTTTTAATCTCCAGTTTCTTAGCCAACTTCTCCATTGCATAACTTTCATATGGTTGTTTTAATTACTTAATACCTTTTGTATGGTTGTTTTGGTCAACATTTTCAAACCTTAAGGTATAGTTTTTCATTAAGTGAGGAGCCTAACCTTTTCAAAGAAAGGATTAACTTTTCATTTTCCCTAAATTGAACAACAAGGAAGTGGGGATTTGGGACCTTCAGAAAGGGATGGAGGCTGGGAAGGAGGAAGAGGGAGGGGAGAAGGAAGAGAGCACACTGATCTCTGAAGATTTAGGATAGTTAGAGGTGATTTTTAGTTTTCAGTCTCTAGGATATTTGAGTCTGATTGTTGAAGGCAGGGAGCACAAGAGAATGATGAACTACAAAGCAATTGTTCCCCCTAAATAGAGTTCAGCATGGCACCTTTCAAGAAAACCATTCACAGGGTCTTTCTTGTCTCTTCATATGTACATTGGTGTGTGGTCATAATGGAAGAAAACAAAATTCTACAAATGATTCAAATGTTAACACCAAGGCTGTGCAGCTGTGGGAGAGAAGTGGGCAGTGGTCAGTCTTTCAGCCGTCTCCAGCCAGTGGCATAGCCCCCTCAGCATGCAAGTGAATTTTGTTTCTAGAAAGAAAACACGGCTGTGTGTTTTGTGCTAATGGAAAAAGTTAAGTCTAGAGTCTCCGGTACTGTGGTTTATATGACCAAAATTTTATTTAACAAAGAACATAGCTGCCCAGATGGGAAATCTTAAAGCAGGGAAATGAACAGAATAACATGAAAGTCAACTTTGATACTCGGTTATCTATAAGTAAATAAATAAATAAACATAATACCTAGAAATAAATTTTAATTAGTTGGAGAGGTTTCCTGACCTGAGAATGGTAAAGTAACTCAAGTGAGAATATGGTCAGATCAAGGAAAAAGAACCCCTAGCCGGATGTAGTCTTCTATCTAGATTTATTCTTTCTTCTTGAATTTCACATAGACTGTGAATCACTTACACTTTGAAAATCCATGTAGATATTTTATGTTTCTAAATATTTAGCATATATTCCAAAAGAGAAGTCAATTGTCCTACCAAAGAGTCCTCTGTTATAGCCTTCTAACTTGATAATTCATTAATTTCTGAGATCTGATTTATTAAATTCACTCCATAATCTCTCGTTTTACTGTGTTTTTCTTATGGATGAGGCAAAGGAGATGGAGTTGGCATCCTACCACTGTTGAAGAGGGCCTTCCCACAGCCCTCCAATTTTAGAGATATTCATACTCATCCATTAAAGAACATTGACAGTTAGTGACATGTTGAATTAAATGAGAGAAAGAAAAATATTACCTGTAACTCATCCCAAGTTCCCAGAAATTGAATGTGCCTAAGGAGAAGAAATGAGTTCAGAATTGCAGAGGATATTAGAAATTGTATTTTACTCCTATAATTTCATGCCTCTGTTGAGTGATTAAGTAACTGTCATTCTATAGACTTTCCCTTTGGGTAACCATCATGGAGCTCAGTTTCATAAGGCCATGGACCTCTAGTGGGGGAACAAATGGTGATGGACCATAAATCCTGTGGCTGGGAGAGAATACATTAGAAGGACACATGGGCGTCTATGTTTCCCTATCTATAATATGATCTTTTATCTTCCTATCCAAAAATTTTTTGTATAGTTTTTAGACTTTCTGAGACAGGGTCTTACTGTGTACCTTACTGGCCTGAACTGAAGCCTCCTGTGTGTAGCTCAAATAGTCTTAAATTTGAGAACCTACCTCAGCTACTCAGAAAGACTTCTATGTTCAGTTTTGTAGAAAACTTAATCAAAAGGAAGTTGCTTACGATATAATGCAGAGAATATTGTGTTAGAAAAAGCTTCTCTTTGTGCCTTTCCCCAAAATATATTCATCAATATAAAATAATAATATTTAAAACATGAAATCTTGGGTATCATAGGTTACTATGTATGTATGTATGCACGTGTTTATGTATGTATGTATTGAGTCAAGAGGTACTTTTCATTTAAAGTAAGTGGGAAAGCTAAAATAAATGCATTTTGTTTTCTCTGATAGGCTTTGGTATAGATGGCTTGGAAAAGGGCAGTGATCATTTTGTTGTGAGTAAGTTGATGTTGGGTTGAGATGACTGTCATATCACATTATAGTTACTGCCTCCTTTGTTAACATGTTAGCTTAAAGGCAATAGATTCATGTTTTCAAACTAATTCATCCCTCAGCTGCCATACAACCCATTTGACCTCATTTATAAATTGCTATGTATTTGTATACAAACATAATTAATGACTAAATATAGATGGAAAATGTGTTGAAATAAATTAAATGTTAAGACTCGAGGAGTTAATGTACATTCTACCAATCTTGAAGTGTTCTCTAAAAAATAAACCTTTCAGTGCTGTAGTGAGTGTCTGTTGGGGCAAGTACAATTAATCCTGGCTTAAAGATGGGAAATAATTGTCTATTATCTTTTACTTAACTGCCTAGATTACTGCAAAAGCCTGTGAGTGATCTCTCTAATATTTGTGCTAAATGGGGCTTTCCAAACTATCTTCTTTCAATAGTTTCTTTCAATAGGTTTCTCCTGTATTCAAAACATTTTGATGGGTTTTCATGTCCTTAGACTAAAGCTAAAATTCCTAGTCTTGATACTCAAGACTCTTCTACATTTAAATCAAAGTTATCCTCCTCATCTTCACTAGTCATTACGCAGCCTAAGACAATTGCAACCAAGGTAAGCCTTTCTTTCTGATCCCCATTCCTTCCTTCACTGAGCTCCCACCACCTCTGAAGAGCCTCTAATTTGCCTCTTCAGCACAAGTGTCCTAGAAATAATGCAGTGTTAAGTCCATGATAGACCAGAATTCTAAACTAGACTCCAGCTTGGAGCTATGCATTTTTGGGTAAACCATTTCTCTTCCTTTGATCTCAGTTCCTAAGTCTGTATTGTTTCAATCAGCTACGTGTGCTATAGCACCTTAGAATAAATAGCCACAAAAATTCAGTGGCATAAAACACACATTGATCTATATGCAGAACTCCTAGTAGGCCATCTTTATGATTCTAGTCCTTTTGGGGTTTGGTCAGGTAAAAAGACTGATTTTTCTCCTTGAATTAATAGAAAGTACAACTGTGAAAGTAGTGTTCAAGTTATGTTCACATTGTCAGAGGAGAGAAATACAGTGCATTCCTGGAGGAGGAATTATAATGCTACAGTGACATGGGGACAAACAGAGGGATGGGGTAAAGATCTGAAAATGACAGTGGCGTTCTCAGGAAAGTATTACTGGAGATTAAGATAGAGAAAATAAACACAGAATGTGCCTTGAAGGCACTAAACATCTGAAATAAGTTCCGTAGTTTTTTCAAACCTTCCCACTGTTCAAACTCACATTTTTTGAAACTCAAAATAGATGCCATTTCCTCCCTCCAGTGTCCCCCTGCCTTCAGTTGACATTAACTGCTTTTCCTCAGTAAGTAGAATGTTTCTATAATTGACTTAAAGTCTTTGTCATTTCCCTATGTGTTTAATCATTATTGTGTCTAGAATTTCACTAGAACTCCCAAAGCTCTTCAGTGAGCATCAGATAACTTGTAGTCACTTTATAAAAGTACATATAGAACATTATAATAGGTTTGGAATGAAGGCTGAAATTATAGACAGAAGCAAAATAGCTCTAGGCTTGGGCCTGAACAATTTCCTGAGATGAAGAAGATGCAGAAGACACAGACTGGAAGGACCACCAAGGAACCCACTCCCCCTTTTTTGAAAGTGGTCTTATAATTAGTATATGGCCGCTAGGCAGTATTTGAAAATATGCATCTGCATTTAGGACACCAGTCAAGACTAAAATTAAAGATTTTTAGTTTCATGATTGCACTATAAAATGCATGAGTCCAGTTAGGAAGAAGTCAGGAATGAAATATTTTCCAGGATGGGATCCAAGTGCACCAGTGTTTAGAAGTCAGGCAGGATATGCAAAGTGACTGAGAGGGCATGGCCCTGGGGCAGAAGGAAGACCAGGATCTGTGGCCCTGGCAGACTTGCATGCAGCTTCTTTGTAGGTATAGTGGTTGTTTTTTGCTTTTTTTTTTTTTTTTTTTTTTCTCTTTTGAGAACATTGTGAGTCAATCCTACAAAGAACTAGCATGGAAGAGGAATTGAGACAGCTAAAGGGAAGGGAGGCAGGAAAAGCATGTTATCAAGTAGATTACTTTTACAGAACACTAAATCTCATTCCTGCCAGAAACAGTATTGAGCACACCTCAAAGATAGACTCTTCAAGTGCCAAGGACACCATTAATTGTTGTACCATTAAATATAAATGTAAATACGTATGACCATGATATTCAGTATATTGAAATGGTGGAATAACAATTTACATGGAAGAATGCCTTAAAAGTCAGTCTTTTTCTTTTTAAGAGATCACAGGCTATACACCATGCTTTTAAAGACAGATTGTACTGTGTAATCGCTTGATCATAACTCCAAGGAGGTCAGTGATTGAAATGGTGTCACAGGCAAAACAAACTGCTTCTAAGATTCTTACCTGAGCACATAGTAGTACTGTAACCAGGACTTGTATTTATTAGCCTGAAACCTCATACCTACCCATCTCTGCCTTATGCAGAGTTAAAACACATACATGGGACTTCATATAAGCCAGTCATTGTTCTAAACCCTCTACAAATATTAGCTAATTCTGAAAAGAACATCATGGTTCTATAATCAGTTCTTGGCATCTCTGGTTACCTACCTAAAGAGTCAGTCATTCATGGATGAGAAAAAATGCACAATTTATCAGTTACTCTGATGAATCTGGAAACCAAATATTCAGAAAGATGCATATAGAGTATATACAAATATGATACCATTTTCTGTTAGGGACTTCAGCATTCCTGTATCAGTATTTCTACTTCCTACACCATGAAGATACTGAGGCTGTGTGTTTTACCTACTTATTTGGAGTTAAACTGGGCTATTTCACCTTCTTAAGACCAGAAGGGACCCTTAAACATTGAGCCATCTATCTGGTCCAGTTTTCCAGCAATTCTAAACAGTTCATTGGCAGTAAGGATTTTGTTGTCTTGTGATTTATTGTTCCTTGTCATTAAATTTAACAACATGGAGGACCGTTTCTACCAGCCTCTTTATCTCATGAGTGGAAAGTGCCTCCCAATCCTGTTTATCTTTGAGTTAGTATGATCATTCTCATATTCTTCTTTGTACTGGTAACTGTTTATAGTCCTTCTTGATAGAATTTAAAGGATCTCATGAAGCTCATTTAGAATCAGTAACTATAAACAATAGGAGGTGCTTTACAGTTTCTACTTATATTTATATTAAAATAGTCATAGAACAAATTATATTTTTTTGAAGTATTTAAATTGACAGACCTTATATCTCATAAACCAAATGCTTGTTTTATGTCTCTATATATCTAGCCTTTGGTTTTGTTTGTTTATTTGTTTGTTTTAGTTTCAAAGAAAATGAAAATGATGCATTTCAATAATTTAAAGTAATTTATAGTATATTACTATAATTCTAATAATTTACAGATGTCACAATTTATTGTTAGAGTTTTAACTTCCAAATAGACAGAACTATAAGCAATTGAACCTTTAAGAATTCCTTATAATTTACCATGTGTATGTGCGTATGTATGTTGTATATATTAATGTATATGTTTGAATGTGTATGTTCCAGCTATAGCATGTGGACGGAAGTCAGAGAACAACTTCAGAGTTGCTTTCCTACTTTTATCCTGCTTGAGACAGGATCTTTTTTGATGTTCATAGTTGTGTGTGTCAGGGGTAGCCGGTATGTGAGCTTCCCAGGACTCTCCTGTCTGTAACCACTCTTTCTACCAAGGGTCTGAAGTTATAGACCTGTGTTCTGAAGCTAAAACTCTGTCAGGCTTGTGGTACAAGTGCTTTACCTGCTGAGCCATCGTCCCAGGGGAGAGGGAATGCCTTATAATTTCAGCATTGTTTTAGGGAAAGCACATTAAAAATAAACTGACAAATAATTTATATTTAAATTATCATTTTTTTGATGTTGGTGTTGAGATATACAATTAAAATAGCATACATGATAGCTAAAGGTTGGACACAAAATACCAGATACCTTACTTAAGTCTATGTTCTATTAGAAAAACTTGCTGAATAAGAGACCTTGATTCAATGGTAATTTCCAGGTCAGAGTTAAACTCAGGTAAGCTCCAGAGAGCTTTAAAATTCCTTGCAAAATATTGGCCATCATACTTATTTCAGCTCATAAAATCATATTTATTTTCAAAACCCAGTTAAGTGTTTTATTAATGATGTTTGAATGCTACATTACAAGATAGAAGAATGCATGAATAAATATGACAAATAAATTAGTTGCCATATTAAGTTTCTCTTTTTTCTCAGATTACCCTTTACAGATATCTGAATACAAAGTTAATTGTCTAATTAACCTCTACCATTATATTTTCATTTAAGACAAACATTTTTAAACAAGATACATCTTTAAAGCAGCTTCTGTAATGCTATAAAACTTTCAAGTTTGATATTAACTTAGCCATTTGATCATATTCATAGCTGCTATTTAGATGAATTTCTGATACTTGTCCCCATAGAATTTTCTAATTGAAAGTGAACAATACTTTCAATTGAGTTAAACACCACATAATTATTAAAGTCTTTTTTTAAGTTTAAAATGAGTGACATGAAATATGTGACAACTATAAGCTTAGGAGTTTGAACAATTCTGATTTTAATAAATTATGTGTATCATTATAAACTAAAGTGAATGCATGTCTTTGTATAATTCCCATATAAGCATGCTACCATGTATAGTTAAAAACTTTTTCTATCTGATGATATGACAGAATACACATCTTAAATATTTCTGTCATTCACTAAAAGCACTGTTAATACCTTAGTATTTTGTGTAACCTTTTAGAATGTATAATTGAGATGCCTTGGATGTGAGAATTCCTCTAAGGTCAAAGAACCAGGATATTTGGATATGCAAGGGGACACAGATCACTTGTAACCTGGATAATTCTTCATGTCTATATAGAAAAAATGACCAGGGTTCATGTAGGAGAAAAATATTCCCTACCACATTCCCCCATCAGCTAATCATTAAAGCATGGTGTCATACAGTTTTACATTTACTAGTAGAAAATACCGGAGCCAAATGTTTAAATGTTTTGAATTGATTCATAGAAGCAAATAAAGTTCTTATTAGAGGTGCACACTTTGAAACCAAATTATCAATAATTTAATGGATAGTTAAGTGGCTAGAAATTTTTCATGAACAACCGCATGTTCAAGGACACCACTATGATGGGAGATCAATAAAGTAACAACTATTCAGCCAAATTATTATGTGCATAAGGCAAGAATTCAAGTATATATATATATATATTACACTATTGAAATAAAAGTGAAGTAAAAATTATTAATGGATAACAACCTATCAAAAATGATTAAACATCTTTTATAGACTCAAATAGACTAGCAGTTAAAAATAAAACACTTGTTGAAGTAAACAATTAAGATCCAGGAAACTAGAAGATTTAAGGATTTTTCAACATGTGGAGGCAAATAGATGAAGACAGCAGGACCTAGATTAAGAGATGTGGAGAGAGCAGACAGTAGGCATATCATACATCTTACTTATGAAAAAGAGACTGATACTTGAAAATATGAGTGAGAGTGTTCTAGAATGATGAACTGCATACATCCTTAGATTTAGACACAGTCATAAATCCCAATCAGGATAGAGAAAAAGATATTACTAGACACATGGAAGTCCAACCACTCCAAAGACAGTAATTAAACTCTAAAAGTGCCACTGGGAAAGGACATGTTAGTTAACATAATTGCTAGACACACAGATCTTTCTTATGGAATCCAGAAGGCATGGGGACATATAAATAGAAGATTACCAGTGCTGTCAACAATTACCTTGCAACTAGATTTGTAAACATTATGCAAATGTATTTCAAGAACAATGCAGAAGTTAGCCAAAGGGGTTCCAAAAACCCCCAAACTCAACAGGTTATTTAAAAGGTTATTGGTTACCCTCCATAAATTAACATCAAGACAATATTACTGGAGACACAGCATACTTATGGCCTAGAACATGGAGAAATATATATGGCACTCAATTGGAAATTTCACTCCTAATAATACTGTAAATGAAGCCAAGAACACTAGACTAGATAGATCATGGGCTAGAGAGTAAAAACCTACTACCATTATCCTAGCAAATGAACATAGCAACAAAGTAACTTTTATTTATTTATTGCTTTGTTCATAGGTTAGTTCCTTGCTTAACCCTCAACAGAAAAGCTGTTTTATTTCCAGTAGATGACAATTAACACAGTAACAACTAGAAAATAGATAGAAGATGAAAGACCTTAGAGTGCTCAGCCCTAAATGAGGGTCTTTAACACAAACCTCCACTAAAGGCTCAGAGTTCTATGTCTAAAAGTGAGAGCAAATATAGTCAGATCCATAAGTGATGGACAGTTTTGAGGAAACAGTATTTTTCAGACACAACAAGAAAAATATAGATATGAACCCAAAGAAACTTGACAGCATTCACAAAATCTGCATAATCTCAAACCAGACAAAATCTGAGCACTGCAGAGTGTAAGTGGGCACAAAGCCCACCCCTAGCCAATAAGCTATTTGCAAACAG
This sequence comes from Sigmodon hispidus, assembly GCA_004025045.1. Lineage (NCBI taxonomy): Eukaryota > Metazoa > Chordata > Mammalia > Rodentia > Cricetidae > Sigmodon > Sigmodon hispidus. Next base: position 280,006 of record PVIH01000629.1, read on the forward strand.
TAGCCAGCCAAGAGAAGGAAAATCTCATTCCTTAATGACAAGATTTTGGTTACATCAACCACAGTCCAGGGCAAGCCTCACACTGAGGAGCAGTGGCCAACACAAACTGAATTCCATGTATTTAGGAGATTTTTTTTTTTTTTTAAGAGAGAGAAAGATGAAGTTTAATGAGTAGGGATGGGGGAAGATCTGGGAGGAGTTCAGTGATTTGAAGGAATATGATGACAATATTCTTGAAGAATAAACACAAAATTAAAAAATTCATACCTATAAGACAAAAAAATTAATTAAAAAACCTGTGAAAGATAGAAACAGATATCTTTCCAGAAACTGAAAACTTTAAGAAATTACTTCCAGCAGTTTTTTGCTGAAAGGATGTCCCAATAGTGTATAAGGAGAAGCAAAACAATTTTATTAAAAAAAAATCAAGTACAAAAATAACTAGTTAGAAAAAAATAGATAATCTGGTAGGTAGCTATGAAGAAACACTGATTGCACAAGTCAAAATTAGCCTATATTTGGAGATAAAACAGTTCTGAACAAATGTTGCATAGGAGGTTAAATGCATTAAAATGTTCTAAAATGAGTTCATTCTTAAATTAACTACAGTTATTACTAAATTATATGTGTTATATTTTTCTAGGAAGAATATGAATTAGCCACATGGACACAGCCATCAATTGTGTATCAGAGTTATTGTGTTCTGTATATTCAAGTGTTAATTTCTATTTATACTCTTGTAGAATTAAATAGGATAAGTGCAAGAAATAAGAGAAACCCTGGTAGTTAAAGAAGTTATGAGTTTAACAGTATACATGGACCATTGTGAGAGAAACCTTTGCAGGCTCACTTAAGAGAAAATATGGCTGTCCCTATGTTCATGTCAGAATTTCAGTGGTATCCTGGCACTCAGATAATGTAATGGTCCACCATTACATTAACAGATATCACCCTCCTCAAAAAACTAAGGATGTAATTATCATTTTTGCATTTAAACACAAAGATAAGATGATTCTAGAGACTCCATAATGAGTATCTACCTATCTATATCTATATTTCTGAATATCTATCATCTATCTATCTATATATATCATCTATTATTTTCTCTCTATATAAAATACAATTACAGTTATATATAATATAACTTCCAACACTCATACTTATGGTATAGAATATGGAGAAGTTTACCTAGTACTCAAAATGGGAGTTTCATTCCTACTGATATGTAAATGAGGCCAAGGACTGGAGACTAGCTAGACCATAGGCTACAGGAGAAAATTAATACTATTATTCTGGTAAATGAACATAGCAACAAAATAACTATAATTGTGTTATCTATCTCTATATAACTATATAATCATATAACTATAACTACATACATATAAAACTATATATATAAATTTTATAAACAGACTCCTGGTATTTATCTACAGACTACATGAAACTTACTATGAAGCCTAGACTAGCCTTGAGTTTATGATAATCTTATGTCTCAGCCTCTCTGATTCTGGTATCTAGGTACATGCAACCAGACACTTCTTGGTAGATAACATTGTAGCATAAAGATTGCAGAAGCATATATAAGAGTTCAGCAGTTTTCTATTTATAGTTGTTTTCTATTTATTTTTATAGTGTTGAGTATATTTTATCAAATTTAAATAATGTCATCCTTTTAATCTGTTTTGGTTTCAAAGCATGTATATTTTCCATAACCCACATGTTATATGATATATAATACATTGTTTCTAAATATGCATCAAATTATCAGTAATTTCCATATAACATGATTATATACCTAAGTGACCCACAAAATCCTACCAGGAAACCTCTACAGCTGATAAACACCTTCATCAATGTAGCAGGATACAAGATTAACTCAAAAAAATCAGTAGCCCTCCTAATTAAAGACAAACAGGCTGAAAAAGAAATAAGGGAAACATCACCCTTTACAATATCTGCAAATAGCATTAAATACCTTGGTGTTACTATAACAACAGAAATAACAAATCTGTTAACAAATCTTTAAATCACTAAAAAAAGAAATTGAAGAGGATATCAGAAAATGAAAAAACCTCCCATGCTCCAGATAGGTAGGATCAACATAGTGAAATGGCAATCTAACCAAAAGTAATCTACAGTTTCACTCCAATTCCCATCAAAATCCCAACATAATATTTTACAGACCTTGAAAGAGCAATACTAAATGTTATTTGGGATAACAGGATAGCCAGGATTGCCAAAACAATTTTGCTCAACAAAAGAACCTCAGGAAGCATCACCATCCCTGACTTCAAGTTATACTATAAAACTACAGTATTTAAAACAGCCTGGTACTGGCATAAAAACAGACTTGTGGATCAATAGAATCGAATTGAAGACCTAAACATTAACCCACATGCCTATGAATACCTCGCTGTTGACAAACAGGCCAAAAATATTCAATGGGAAAACGTATCTTCAACAAATGGTGTTCCCATAACTGGATGGTAGTGTGTAGAAAAATGCAAATAGATCCAAACCTATCACCCTGCACAAAACTCAAATCTGAGTGAATCAAAGACCTCATAAACATAACCCATAACATAAAGCCATCTACACTGAAACTGATAGAAAAGAAAGTGGGAAATACCCTCCAAAGCATTGGCACAGGTAATCACTTTGTAAATATAACACCAGTAGCACAGACACTAAGAACAACAATCAATAAGCGGGATCTCCTGAAACTGAGAAGTTTCTGTAAGGCAAAGGACACAGTCATTAAAACAAAATGACAACCTACAGAATGGAAAAAGATTTTCACCAGCCCTACAAGTGATAGAGGACTGATCTCTAAAATATAGAGAGAACTCAAGAAACTAGAGCCCAAAACCCTTAATAACCCAATCAAAAAATGGGGTCAATAGCTAAAAAGGGAATTCTCAGTAGAAGAATTACAAATCGCTGAAAGACACTTGAAAAAAATGCTCATCATCTTTAGCCATCAGAGAAATGCAAATCAAAACAACTTTGAGATGCCACCTGCCACCTGTCAGAATGGCTAAAACCAAAAACACAGATGACAGCATATACTGGAGAGGATGTGGAGTGAGGGGAACACTCCTCCTTTGTTGGGAGTGTAAACTTGTTCAGCCACTCTGGAATGCAGTATGGTGGTTTCTCAGAAAACTTGGAATCACTCTTCCCAAGGATCCAGCAATACCACTATTGGGCATATACCCTAAAGACACACATTCACACCCCAAAAGCATTAGCTCAACTATGTTCATAGCAGCATTATTTGTAATAGCAAGAACCTGGAAACAACCTAGAAGATCCTCAACTGAGCAATGGATTAACAAACTGTGATACAGCTACACAATGGAGTACTACTCAGCAGTAAGAAAAAATGATATACTAAAATTTTCTGGCAAATGGATGGATTTGTAGAATATCCTCCTGAGTGTGGTCTCACAAACCCAGAAAAATAAGCAGGGATTGTACTCACTTGTTGTTGAAGTTTAAGTGTATTATTAGTTAGCTCTTTTATCTTAAATTAACTCATTTTTATTATTTTATTTGTTATGTGGTTTGTTGTGATTCACCTGTATCTCTTTTTTTTTTCCTTCTTTATTTTGTATTTATCAAAAAAAAAAAACAGTAAAAAGAATTTAAAATGCGGAAGAGTTAACAATAACTATACAGAGGATAAGAATCATAAGCATGGCTTATCAAGGGTGGAAATGCACATAAGATTGCTACACATATATTTTCTTTGTGTTCAGCTTTCCCTCTGAATTTTTTTTCCATCCCTGTATATCCTTATTCAAGGTCTCTTCCCCCTCCCACCACATCTGGTCATTTTTCTTCTCTGCAACTCCCCATCCCCTCCCTGGGCAGGGAGCAGACAGTCCTATGGTCCTACTGACCCAATAATGCTTGGATCAGTCTTCACTCCTGGCCAAATCCAGTTTTGTCCCCCCTTCACCTGTATCTCTTATATATTTGTCTTTTTGGGGGGTCAGATAGAGACTGACTAAATCTGTCTTTTTTTTATTTGTCTGTCTTTTAATTTTTCATTTACTTTTATAGTGTTGTATATAGGCCAAAACAGTTTTTTACTTATAATATATAAAAAACATTTTTACCACACACTAACTGGTGGATTTTAAGCAAAAACATTCTTATTTTTTATTGAAAGATGATGGGTGAATAAAGTGTTTTAAAACACACACATACACAAAACAAAATGAAACAAAACTTCTGGTTTGTCTGTAGAAGGTGCTTAGCAGAAATTAGTGGCCATAGTGCATTGATGGGCATTAGCCATGACCTACTGTGCTTTCTTTATTTGTAGCTGAGCCTAACCTGGCTTGAGAAGCTTTAGATTTTATTTTTTTATGTTTCATGTATTTTAGAGAAAAGAGGTGTTTTATTATTGTATGGATTTGTTTGTTATCTATTTTGAATGTTTTGCTTTTCTATATAGTGCTTGATATTAATTTTCAAAAAACAATTTAAAATGAAAAAATATGGCACACATTTAATAATGTCTAAGTGTATAAATGTAGATTTAAAAACCATAAGTGTGAAAATTATTTTTGTAACACAATGGAGTATTTATGTCCAAGATTTGACTAGGTAGTGTGTTTATATGTGTTTTAATGGGAGCTCTGATATAGAGATTTCTATGTAAGTATAATATGTGGTTATTTATTTTGTAAAAATTAAGATCTGTGTGTGTGGTGTGTGTGTGTGTGTGTGTGTGTGTGTGTGTGTGTGTGTGTGCTTGTGTGGATATTGAGGAACAGATGTATAGCTAGCATTTCTTGTGCAAACTTTGTTCGTTATGTATTACCTGCCATTGGTAGTGGATTTGTTCATAAATTAGCATGCCTAATGTTGTCATAACTGGGGTTGAACTTGTTTTATGAGAGACACCAATACATATAAAAGATTTTGTTGGAAGGCATAGAATAATTTTCAGTTTATGAAAAGGAAAAAGAAATAAAATATCCCTAAGGTGCCAGGAACTGAAGTGCCATTATACAGGAAAGCCCATGTTTCAGCCTGTGTCTCAGGAGGAATTTGTACTTCTGATTGCTTTGCTTTGTTACTTCACATTGGCCTCTCAAAAAGGTGGGTGATGACCTCACATTCTTCTACCTCCTGGCTTATTCACTTTTTCTTCCCCTTCAATCCTTGATTAAATCTTCTTGGCCCCCAGGAGTTCTTACTCCTTATATAGCAAGTCATGCACTTTGTCCTCTTAAGGAGTGAATTAATAAGCTTAACTCCCTCTTTGAAGAAGAGTTTGGAATGCTTTTCTGGAGGAAATTAATATTCAATTACCAAGGCTGTCATTTCACCAAAGGGAAGAATAAAAGACGGCATAGCCACACTTGATAATAATTGAATTTGAATTTCAGTTTGCATTAGACTGTAATGACTCAACCTTTCAGAGAAAATTCTTCTGATTACTTTCTTATGAAGGGGACTATATTCTTTCCACACTATGAATTTGTAATAAAAGTTCAATATAAAACTCTGTAAGGACATGGGTTGAGTGGTTCTTTTGTTGGACTTCTAGATAACCCTATCTATCTGTAAAATATATTGTTTATATTTTAAGAATAGGTCATATAAGAAGGAACTATATTACATTTCTAACTTAAATAATCTGCATTATAAAATATTTCTGATTACTGTAGAGGTAGTAGCAGATGGATACGTGAAAAGTATTTCAGGCCAGTTCCCTAAGGAATCTCTTATCTTGTGTGAATATTTTATTTACTACCAAGTGTGATAAACAATCTGTGTTGCTTATCTATATAATAAAAATATTTTATTAATGTTAATAACTTAAATTGTTAAGGAAAAACTGTGGTGACAAGTGAAAATGATAAGAAAATGATAATTCAAACATAAAAGGAGGGGAACCAGAGACTAGAGTATAATGTAAAAGGAATCAAATTAATGCCATGAAATGTACATGTAAGTAACTCTTGGAAAAGTTAACTATTGTTTGCATCTGTAGTTTACATTTTTTCCATTAATCATTAACTTACAGAAGCAATAGACTATTTAACATCAGTTTTCTTATTCTTCATGGAAACTGTATGGGAAAAATATTTAACTTTTTACTGTGAAAAAGCTAAGCTACAGAGAGTGTGGCAGGTGAGTGGAATGTAAATGATAAGTACTGTTCTACCCTCTATACATTTACGGTCTTGTTTACTTTGACTTCTGTTGATCATGCCACATTACTTATGGAACTATTTGTAGAAGATTTTAATTTTCTTAACATAATTGCTTTGTCCTTATCAAGTGCACTGGATTTGTTTTTTTTTTGTTTTTGTTTTTGTTTTTTTTTTCAGTTTTTAAACCAAAGTTTAAATTTTATGTAAACTGTAATTTATTTTTGGCACTTGGGGTACACATTTAAATTGTTTGGTGATAGTGGTTAAGCAAGCATTTATAAAAGCTAATTAGATTAAATCAGAGTAATTTAAATGTATCTAAGGTTAAGCGAGATGGCTCCATGGGTAAGAGTGTACAGGAGCACTTTTTCAGGTGCCTTTCAGCTATTCGTAATTTCTCTGCTGAGAATTCCCTTTTTAGATCTGAACCCCATTTTTTGATTGGGTTATTCAAGGTTTGGGGCTCTAGATTTTTGAGCTCTTTATATATCTTAGAGATCAGTCCTCTATCACTTGTAGGGTTGGTGAAAATCTTTTCCCTTTTATCTTAGCCAATCTAACAGGTGTTAGGTGGTATCTCAAAGTTGTTTTTATTTGCATTTCTCTGATGGCTAAAGATGATGAGCACTTTTTCAGGTGCCTTTCAGCCATTCGTAGTTCCTTTGATGAGAATTCAGTTTGAAGAATATCCTTCAGAGCGAGGTATCACAATCCTAGAAAGATAAAAAGGGGATGTACTCACTCATTAATGAACTTTAAATAAAAAGCAAAGCATGTCCAAGCTGCAAACTGCAACCACTGATCAGCTTGGGATCTGAAGCACCTTGGACTGACACCTCAGATCCCACTCTCTCCAGAGGAACACCTGACCCATTCTTGATGTTGGGGTGAGGAAAGTGGATCTGTCTGGAGTGGATGCTGAACTAAGCCACCTTGGAACCTTGGGACTTCCTGCCCTTGCTGGGGAGGCGATTAAGAGACATGGAGAAGAGAGAGTGACTGGAAGGGGTGGGAGGGGAAAGGGAGCTTGAACAAGGGGATACATGCATTAAAAATGAGACTTTATTCATAATTTTAAAAAAAGGAAAAAAATGTCAAGTGTTTTCTGACATTTTTCAAAAAATAATTAGGAGTATAATAAATATATTCTTGTGCTTGGTCTTATGTAAATAAAATAAAACATAAATACGAACAGTAAAAAAAGAAAATCTTTTTCCATTCTGTAGGCTATCTGTCGTTTTGTCCTATTGACAGTGTCCTTGGCTTTACAGAAGCTTCTTAGCTTCAGGAGATCCCACTTATTGATTGTTGGTCTTAGTGTCTGTGCCAGTAGTGTTATATTTAGGAAGTGGACGTACTCACTCATTAGTGGTCTCTAAACAAACAAACAAGAAAAAAGCCAAGCATGCCCAAACTGCAAACCACAACCACTTGGGATCAGAAACACCCTGGACTGACTCTTCGGATCCCACTCCACCTAAAAGAACACCTAACTCACTCTTGAGGGAGGGGGGACAAAACTGGATCTGCCAGGAGTGGAGACTGAACTAAGTAATATTGGGTCAGTGGGACCATGGGAATGTCTGCTGCCTGCCCAGGGAGGGGATGGGGAGTTGTGGAGAAGAAAAAATGACCTGATGTGGCGGGAGGGGGAAGGGATCTTGAATAATGATATACAGGGATAGAAAGTGTGACTTCTTTGTTAATAATAATAATAATAATAATAATAATAATAATACAGAAAAAAAGAGTGTACAGGAGCATAAGGATTGGAGTTTGAATTCAAGCCCCCCCCATTAAAAACTTGGCATATTCCTAGGTGCACAAGTATCCCCGGTGCTGCACAGGAGAGATATATAGTGTAGTAGTACTGAGAGTGCACAGGCAGAGAGAGAGGAGGGTACTATGACTTGGTCTTACTGCCTGTAGGGGAATAAGGAGAGCAGCGGCATGCACACCTACACTTAGAGCTGCCCTGTCCCCAACCGCAAATAATCTGTGATTGACAGTATGTCTACAGCCCAAGTTAAAAAAACAAAAACAAAACAAAACACTAAAACATTCCTTTCATTCACAATGATAATTTGGTGCTAGAAAAAGCTAGTTATGTTTGTGTCTTACCCATCAAAGAGAGTTGACTGATAAATTTGAAAGTAGATACCTTCAATTTCTCTTTCCCATTGACAAGCAAAGTAAATGAAAACTTGTTTCATCTTTATTCTCAACTCCATTCATCCTTCCATTAAACTTCTCTGTATTGAATTTACACATACTCTGAGGCTGGAACCTAATTCTCCCCTGTGTCGTTTGTGTCCAGCAATCTTGGTACACACAAATATTTGACATATATTGAATAAATGCATTCATATGTGCATGAAGAAGTGAATATACCTCATTTTATTGGGTCTAATAATGTTACAAATTACCAAAGAACTTTAAGTAAAATACCTATGTAAGCAATTTTCAAATAATTTTAAAGTTAAAAAAAAAAATTTAAGAAGGAAACAATTTAAAAAAAAAACTTTCACAAATGCCATTAAAATAGAGCATGCTGTTGGAAAAAGAGAATATAATACTTGAATAGAAATATAAGGCAGTGGTAGCTTATTTTCTTACAAAATGGAAATAGTTTATATGTGATTTAAGGGGTCCACAATCACAAATTGTATAAATTCTACTTAGTATATATATGTAGACAGATGTTGGGAAAAGCTGGAATACCAGAGAGAGAACAAGCCGCAGTCTATACTCACCCAGTCAACTTCTCAGGCTGAACAGGGTAAGTGTTATCCTCAAAGATCATCAGCCTTCTGGTTTCTTCTACCAGAATATTCAAATTCTGCTTTCTCCTGCCTTGTATATTTTTCCTGCCCAGCTGTTTTACATCCTGGTTCAACTATGTATCATAATCCTAGAGTTAGGATTAAATATGTGATTACTACTGCTTGGATGTTGGGCCTTGAACTCACAGAAACCCAGAAAAATCTCTGTCTCCTGAGTTATGGGATTTAAATAAGCATAGGTCACCACTCTCTGACCTTTATAGCTTGACTGTGGGTGATTCTGTTCTCTGATATGATATTCCGGACTGATTTTATTAAATATATAATATATCACCACAATCACAATTATTATAAATAGGTTGTAAAAGATATCATTTTACCTACATCAGTAAAACATGAAAATCATATCCAGTACTGTAAAGAGAGGAGACTGGTACGTCTGAGGAATACAATGAATTGCAATGCCATTTGCAGAAAAGAATTTAGTGACATAAACTAGTAGTCTCAAAAATTTGTTTAACTTTGACTTTGTAATAAACTACTAGAATTACAGGTTTGAGAAGTCATGCTATATGGAATTGCATATAGATACAATGATATTGTTAAAAAAAAAAAAAAAGGAAAAGCCAAATATCCAATGTGTATATCCTCTGCTACCTTTCAATGAGTAAAAGGGTTGAAGTAATTATACTCAACTGTATTTACTTTTCCATTCATAGGTTCAACTTCAAAGGTTGTATGATTGCTTTGGTAGCAGTGTTGTTTCCTGTGGGGTGGATTAGGTGGGACATGAGTAAAGAAGACAGATGGTGTCAAGGGACTTATGATGAGCTATTCTGGTTATATAAAGCAGGTTGTAAGATAGATGCATTTACCACTTGCTCCAAAGTTAAGTCTCAGGAAAGAGATAAATGCTAAAATGTATGTTCAAGGCATGAAACTATTAAAATATGTATATGTTTGTAGGATATCTGTTTTAATATTTGATTAAAAGATAACATTCTGGGTGGCAGTGGCATATGTGTTTAATCCCAGCACTCTGGAGACACAGGCAGTTGTCTTTCTGAGTTTGAGGCCAGTTTAGTCTACAGAGTGAGCTCTAAGACACATCAGGGCTGTACAGAGAAATCCTTGTTTTGAAAAACAAAACAAAATGGTAATAATAATACACCTGGGATATTTATTGGCAGATACATTAATGCTAATTACTAATTCTCTAAAGCTTCTTTAATACTTTGCTACAAACATACAATGATACCAGTGTATGTAACACTGTAAAATTATAAACATTTGGGAATACCTAAATAATATGTTAACAGAGACTGGGGCAGAAGACTAAAGTGTATAATGATCTATAAAGTAGGATACCATATTGTAAAAAGTAAGAATTTGGCAAGTTTACAACACAAAGTGAGAAATGTAGAAGAGAGTTTACTAGTTGGGAGTAATGTTTCTCCAAGTTGGTGGGGTGGTAGGTAAGTTCTTCTCATGGCAACTCTAATGATATGAATATAAACAGGCATCAAGAATACTCTGTTACTTGTTGAAGGCACCGAATGGGCCATTCCTACGTTAAACATCAGACTTTCAGAGGTCCTGTGAACCTATTTACTAATGAAAGCCTGAGCCTCAGAAAGCCAAGTTTTCTTAATTGCATTTGCACTGTTCATCTCATTTAGTGTTAGATAGACAGCTGCAGGCCAGTGGTCTCTGTACCCAGTACTCATTCCTGGATCACTATTCTAAATAATTAAACAACTGGAAAGCATTCTTCCTACTCAAGTGGCAAATCTCTGCTGTAGTTATCAGAACTTATGTTTTTGTGGGTGTATTAATAATGTTCAAGCATCCCCTGATAGTAATTTAAATTAAACTATCTTGCATATATGAATTATTTCTCTTTTTTTTTTACAGTAGATAAAATATGTTAATTTGTGTAAATGGTCTTCTGGGTGCGGATGCTCACACTGAAAGCAGGCTTACTGAAAAGCCAATTGTCTTTCATTTGAAGCTTCTTTTATATGCATAGTTTACTTTTCTAATGCTGCCTCAATATAGGAATAATTTTAAGGAGGCATTTGTGGCTAAATGAAAGAAAAAAAATATCCCTAGCTGTCTTGGCTTTGGTAAATATTAATGAGCTCATAGAAAATCTTGTTACCAAAGTGCAGCTCTCTTTTGAGATTTTTCTGCCATCTTGGCCCTTTGTAGGCCTTGCTCTTTTGTTGTAGATTAGCATATTGGGTTGTATGTGCTATTCTGAGCCTCACTTCAGCTCTTTTGTGTGTGCTGACAGAAGGCTCACCTTGGTCTATTATCTGCAGAGTCTAGGCATCTTAATAATATATTGGATTTCGGCAAGATAAAAGCAAATCATTCAAAAGTAATTAATCTGACTTAACTATTTCAAAGCTCCCTCACAAAATGGATGGTGTTCATTTCTGATCATGTATATATTGCTGTAATTAACAAAGTAAAATTTGGCTTTTATTAATTTTCAAATGAGAGGTTCAGGATTTGATTTATTAATGTCAACATTCACACATATAGTGTATGCATAAATTTATTGTACCAATTTTACAATTTGATTAAGCATTATATTTTATCCCATATATCATGGTCATATGTCTAGATATTTTAAAAATTACTTTTATTCAAAGACAATGGCATTCTTTTAATTGCATAATAACTAAAGAGAGATAATGTTGGGGTTATTATGACATCAGTGATAATCCTTTAAAATTTGTGTTGCCTTATAAATCATGAATTTAATTGCCTGCTGATTTCCTTGTACTATGTATAACCCCACAGTATAAAAAGAAATAAGAGAAATTTTTTCAGTAAATGAATATAGGAATTATACAAATTAGCTATGATGAATTTTGAAAAATTAAGTGTGCTGAGGCCATTTTTCATTCTCCATTGGTCTAAGGAGTTATGTGATGCTTATAAGAGTTTCTTTTTTTTTTTTTTTCCTTTCTTTTTAGCAAAGCACCATTTGAGCATCAAAATTCAATGTGTGGGTTTACTTAAAAGGGTACTAAACTCATTTTTTTTAAAAAAATTAGTTTATTGGAAATGTGTACATATAGGAAATCAAACAGATTGAAACATTTCAGGTAAGCTAAAACCTGCACCAAGTGCTGCCTCGTATTCCTGATAGTCATTCGCCACATACTTCTATGTGGAATTTCACCAAGGCTCAGTGTTGCACACGTTTTTATTATAGGAAAGAAAGAAATGAGAGCCCAAACCATAACAAGTACTTAGAAATAATCACAGTGATAGCATAGAGTTACTACCAGCCTCTACTCAAAAACTTGCTTAAATTGTGTATGCAATGATTTGCATATCACATACAGATCCTTCTCCTAAACATTTTCCCCCCCAAGAAGTTTTAACAAAGATGATTTCTAGTTCAATTATATGACAGATAATCTTAATAGAATTTAGAATCACTAAAAGACCAACCTCTGGGAACATCTGTGAAGGTGTCTCCAGAGAGGCTGAGTTGAAGTGGAAAGACTCAGCAAGAATAAAAGAAGAAAGTAAACCAGAATTTACTTGTCTCTGCTTCCAGACTGTAGATGTATGTGACCAACTGCCTCAGACAGCCAAAATAAATACCTTTGCTGCCATAATAAAACAAACTTTCAAAACAGGAACAAAAACAATACCTTAATTTGGTTTATAAACAAACGATTAATACCTTTATTTGTTTGTTTGTGGGGTTGGGGTGGAAAGAGAGAAGTCACTTGAATTTGCAGAAGCCTGAGGAGGGCATTGGATGCCTTGGAGCTGGAGTCAGACAATTGTGAGATGCCAAATGTAGATGCTAAGAATAAGTTTCTTTGGAAGAGCAATAAGTATACTACACTGTTGTATTACCCCTCTCCAGCCCTGAACATGTGTAGTTTTATATGACTGAGTTTGTGAAAAATTTTAACACCATAGTAGGCATGTAGACAAACTTAAGACATGAAGTAAAACATATATAAGAAGCCATTAATCATAATCAATTTTAGACAAAAACATACAACTGTATTCACAATAGTATTTTGGATAAAATCCATTCCATATAAAATATTGTCCTCTGTAAAGACTTAAAGTATTTTTATTATTGTACAATGCATGTTGTGATTTACATTTCTAATTTTGTACATTGATAAGCCCCTCCTAAATGGTTTTTGTATTTGGCCATGTAACTTATTTAAGACCATATCAAATAAAGCCTTAACAGTGCTTTTTGCCTTGGAATAATCCTTTCATGTTCCTGGGATCTTAAAGAGGCTTTGATAAGTTTTCTATAGGGGATGATCTGTGGAGATGCCCTAGGAAAAAATGCCACTGCTCAGTGATATGGTCCTAGACCATCAAGCTAACCTACACTGGAAGAACATGTCCATCAACACACTATATTATAAAATGTAATAAACAACTCCTCATTTAAACCATTAAAATTTGCCTGAATAGTTTCTCTGCAAAAGACATGTAGCAAAGTGTGTTTACTTTTGGGGGCTGTAGAGGGAGTTCAGATGCAACTCTTCCTGCAGCAGAGGAGGCAGCATGTTTATAGCCACAATAGATTTCCTTTGAATCACTTACCATAGTGTACTGGACACTGGCATAGAGACTTCAGGAGCAGTAGAAAAGTACTGAGTGAGAAATGCATTGACTTGCACATTTCGGTCTTATTTCTCAACACATCCAACTGAAAATGATGAAGTTTATATTCTGTAAAAGCTTTTTATCATTTGACTATATTCTGAGTAAAAAAGAGTGTTTACTTACAAAGTAATAAAACCAGGATTTTAGGAGCCTATGTGACAATGACAGAGGTAGGTTTACCTATGTAATTTCCCCTGGCTTTAAATAGTATAGAGTTTTGTGGCTTAGGGCAGTTGTACAGCATTGTGGGCATGCCCAGGGGCATTTCTCTAGGTTTACACTGACTAGTATACACTGACTAGGGCAGGGTAATTTAGGGTTCCTCATAGATTCTGATGACTAAAGTTGAGCTATGGATATTAAAATTTAGCCACCAAATTTGGCTCTCCTTCTGGGCTTCCTTCATCAAATAGCTATGGTATCCTTGTTTATAAAATAGAGGACAACAATTTTACTCTACTCAGAGTGTTGCTAAAAGATGTTTTTGAGTTCATATACAACATTTGGAAGACATTATGGCCTAATATCAGTGCTCAGTTGGTATCTGGCCCGGGGCCTATCATGCTGTAGCAATGCTGCTGAATTATGTTGAAGATAGGTAATTTCACTAGGACTTCTGAATTAAGTTTTTGAAATTAGAGGTTTGCAAAAGTAACAGTAGACCCATTTGCTCCTGGTGAAACTTAGTTCCACCACAGACACATCCTGAACAATAAAGCAATGCAGACAAAAGCTTTTCCTTCTTGCCTTTCAGATTTGTGCATCCATTTCTAAGCAGCAGAAGACTGTAGTTTGGAGATACCTTGCCCAGGTGACTACCAAGGACTTTCCTAACTTTTAAGTTACAGAATCCTGGCTATTGCTTTTGTATTAGGAAGACAATCTTTATGTCCAAGGAGTTCAGCAAAGTTAACTGGTCCCCTTGGGGATAGCAACAATGACTGGGTTTACTTCACTATGAGCTCAGTCAACTGAGATAACTGCTCAGGCTTTCCAGCTGCCCCCAGCTTCCCTCTGCCAGGAGCCAGCCTTCATATCTAGCAAGAGCGGCTCCTGCGGCCTTTTCTGCTGTGACCACTCATGTTTGCAGGATTACAGCTTTTCATGCCCAGGAGCTGACAAATGAGAGTTTAAACTGAAAACGGAATTTAAATACACTTGTTACAAAAATCCTGGCATATTTTAAAAGGCTTTACATTCTGCTAAATAATTTGAGCTAAAAGGAAAAATGAATCTTAAAATATTAAAGTTGTAGTATTTTCATTTTCCAAACCATAATTTGTGTTAGGAAAGGTGTGTAGATGAAGTCTGAAACTAAAAGTATAATAGAAAATATATTGCTTCCTATGTTTTATCCTGCTGCATTCACACTTAATTTGACAAATAATTATATTTCTTATGGTCTCATGCAAAATATAAGTCAGAATATCCTGTATTTTAAATCTCTTGAGGCCTTTGGAAATAGTTTTCAAACCACTGAAATACCAGTGTGTCTCAGGAACTGGCTTGAAAGAGTTAATGCATGTTTCAAAAAGAGTCTAATGTACTGGCTAATGGTATCTTTTCATAGAATTTTTTTTAACTTGGCTTTCTGGAACAGCCTTTCATCTTTCTGCTTTTTGGTTAATTCAATTGAATTTTCATCCAATCTACATTGTTTCATTCTAATTGCAGTCAACCCCTCATCTTACAAATGATTTTGTTCCAAAAACTCATTTGTGAGTTGGTTATTTGGAACTTAGAAGGTACTTTTCAATGGAAAAATAAGAGCTACATATCTTGGGTGTGTTCCCAGAATAGCCCACAGAAGCCAACTTAACCCATCACATACTCAATGCCTATGCTGCAGATCTGGTGTTTCTAGCATAAAAAAAAGTATAGTGAAAGTAGCATCCTTTTCAAGATCAAACTGGAAAGGCCTGCTGACATGAGTAAGAACTCTGGTATCTTTATCTTCCAACTTAAGAGGAAGCTGATTGAAAGCATGGCCTAGCCATCATCCAGCAGTAATGGTTCTAACCACAAAGGTCGAGGACTGAAGAAGAATTACTCACTAACGAAAGAGTTGCATGCTAGGGTTCACATATCAAAACGGATACACTGGGGAGTATACAAAACTGAACTGCTTTCCAGTCAAGAGAATATTATAAGACAGAAAGATAAATAGAGAAAAGGATTGAGACCACCTTGAGAATGGAAAAGTGGGAAGCAAGATTGAGATCTAAAACTTCTGCAAGGCCCACCTTAAAACTCTGCATTCAGAAGTTTCAGAACTGCACAGATTCAAATTAACCTGGGGAGTTTTGCTGGCAGAGAGCAAGCATTATATTCATGAAAAGCTTTAGTAGAAATAATTCGATTTTCCTGACATTCTCCATGCTGCCCCCAGAACCTTCAGTAGGAGCCTCTAAGTGATATAAGAGTCTGGAAGAAGACAGGGAACTACAGTGGTCTTGAGGTTGACAGACAAAAGGATTTTACCCTTGGCCAGTACTGTTCTCATCTCCATTTTGATGAAGATAGATTGTAAAGAATGTGAGGAAGGATAGAACTTGGTGATTAGTGGGGAAAGAAGTAAACTCTGTAGAAAGACTCTTAATGGAGGGATCACATATCTTTCTACTAGGATGACATGTACGTGTTAATTATGTGTCAGTATAACCAGGACTTCATAGCTATAGAATATCAAGAGCATGTGCAGTCTGTTTGGTAAATGCTTGTTGTGAGCTATCAAGAAGCAGAAATATAAGGAATAAAACCTGTAAGATTTATTTGTAGGGAGGTTTTCTCAAAATTCACACATTCATTTATTATTAAGACAAGTAGGACATAGAGGGCATCATCAGAACACAATTCAAATAAAGCAACAGATGCTTTGTAACATAGCATAAGACCAGAGCTAGCATGCATTTATATTAGATTAAGAAGCTCTTCTCTGCTTCTGGATTAAAATTGCATCAGTTTTCCTATTGTAGGTTTCAAACTATTTAATACCATTTTGAGGTAAGTTAGCTTCAAAGGTCTTGAGATATGAATGATCTTGTCTCTTTATATTGAGTAGATTATGGTTTAGTGGCAGGGGCAGGATAGCTATTAAAAATAGTCACTATGCCTATTTTCCATGGTTTATGACTGTCCAGAGCAACAGAGAATATATAATATGGTTCTGAGCACTGATTTCAGCTCTTAAAATGTTAACTGAAAGAGATTCTTTACACTCTTCACAAAACAGCTCTTTTAGATCTTATATGAATCTATTCATCTTTCCTGGTTTTGCCTGTACTACTGTATTTCGATGTCATTATGAAGCAAGGACTAGGAAATACTTTCCCTATTGACTTGATGAAAAATTGCCTATTGTCCATACCACACCACTTGAAGGTTAAAGGTGAGACTATTTCTGTTATTTGTAATATTCATCGGGTGTTGGTTAACACTCTGCACTCTGTAACTCATATATTAAACACAGGGTGATACAACTATATATTTTTTTTTACTTATCACATGAGCTTGAACAATTGCTATCAATTTATATTTTCTCAAATTAGGAAAGATGGTGTGATATGAATTGCAAAAGTTAGAGCCTCGGAGATACAAACAAGATGGAAAAAAAAGAATGAGGGGAGGAGAGAGTGAAGAAGAGAAAGAAGGAAATTGAGAGGAGGCAGAGCAACAGAGAATATACAGATATTATATATTTATATAATTTATATATATTATATTATATATATAATGAGACAGTATGGTTCTGAGCATTGGTGTACAACCAGATGTATAGAAAGGATGTCATTGTCTTAGTCTGTGTTCTATTTCTATAAAGAAACATCATGATCAAATCTTATAAAAGCAAGTATTTAACTGGGATCTTGATTACAGTTACAGAGGCTGATCTCATTATCATCATTACAGGGAACATGGCATGGTGGCATGGAGGCAGGTTCTGGAGCAGTAGCTGAGAACTACATCCTGACCCTTAGGCAGAGAGGGAGAGGGAGAGACACTAGGCTTGGCATGGACTTTTGAAACCTCAAAGTCCAACCTTGTGGCACACTTCCTTCAACCTACTTTTACAAGGCCATACCTCCTAATCCTCCTAATTCTTTTAAACAGTTGCACTTTCTGCTGACTAAGCTTTCAAATATATGAGCCTTTGGGGACCATTACTATTCAAACCACTATAGTCATATTTTAAAATATTTATTTTCATTATTTTAATTATATGTATATATCTTATGTAGGGTATTTTCATGCACAGCTGGTCCTCTGGTACTAACTATTTAGTAGTCATTAATATTGTTACTAGGACCTGACCCCTGATCCTGTGCAAAAGCAGTATATGCTTTTAAAACCCATGCCAGTTCTATAGTTCCATTAATATAATATGTTAATGGTAGAAAACCTCAAAAATCTATGTAGTATATGGTGCTTCTTTGAGCATGAAATGATATTCTTTACATATATGAAAAATTAATAATGATTGTAGATTTTAAAAATTAAAATAATTGAAAATAAGTAATTTAGAAAATTATAGTAGAAACATCAATTCTAAACTGATTCTTTATTAAATAGTGATTTCATTATAACAGTGTGGGAGTCTTTTATAGATCTTTTCTAGATATGCATTAAATATATTCCAAGCATAAGTATTTGTCAAAAGAAAGTTATGAGCTGAAGAGATGACTCAGCAGTTAAGAACACTGTCTGGTCCTGAGTTCAATATCCAGCAACCACATGGTGGCTTACAACCATCCATAATGAGATCTGGTGCTCTCTTCTGGCCTGCAGGCACACATGCAGGCAGAATACTGTATACATAAAAAGTATTTTTAAAAAAGTTAAAAATATCTAAGAAAGATTTCCCCCTCCCCCTTAGAAAAAGGAAAAAAATAAAAGTGGCCTTTTGGAGAAATGTTGATTTTTGAAAAACAGTTTGTTTTGTTTTGTGACTAAGATTTAAACCCAAATCCTATGTTTGCTCATACTGTTATTTACAATAAGGAGGTATTAACTCAGATATTTCCTGATAGAAAAATAAATTAAAAGTTTTATTTATAAGTTCTCACTCATTAGTGAACTTTAAAAGAAATGTCATTGTATACAAGAGCTCAAGGCTAGAACATAGCTAAATGACACAGTGCCTTACTTCTGCATTGATGGCCTCTGGCAGGGGTGTGGGTGAGAAAAGACTTGCTTTCTTTAGGGTCTGGCCACAAGGAGTTTAATTATGTTCCAATAAGTAAATGCGCAGCATGAATGGATGTTTTTGTAAATGGGGAGATCATAAGAGTGGGTATGAATCTGAGAGGACTGATAACTGAATTTGATGGGGTGCATGATATAAAATCAGCAAATAAAAATATATAAAGAAAGAAAAATAAGTTCAACTGGTTATTATTTAGCTTTAAAAAGACATGTGGTGCTATTATATATTACCATATGGATAATGCTTGTGAATACCTTGCTAAATTAAACAAGTCAGTAGCAAGTATATATAAATACTGTATGACTACTCTTGAAATACTGCAGTGGTCAAGTTCATGGAGACATAAAGTAGAATAGCCATTTCAGAGGCTGTGGAAAGGTTAAAGACAGGTTGTTTAATGAAAAATTTCAAATTTACAAAATAAAAACATTCTGGAGATGTGCTTGCAGCAATGTGAATATCCCCAACTGTATGTCCTCAATGGCTAAGTTGGCAGATTTTACATTTGTGTTATTATCACAATTTTAAAAATAGAAAATTTTCAAGGAATTTGAGCATTCTGTTAGTTTGGGAGTTACTGTGCCTTTTAGTCATTTATCTAATGGGATGTGTTTATTGAATCAAATGCTATTGTGCATGTTTTCTATTTTAGAGAAACTTAGTTTAGCTATAAAAACCAATTAATTTACAAGTCAGCCTTAAGTTAGAGGCTGCTTGTTCTGAGTAGTTGAAACTGTGATGTTTGTCTAAATATTAACTTCCATTTAATAAAATCTCAGCTTTTTATAATTTACTAGAATAATACATCAGAACATTTCATTTGCTGTCCCCAGAAGCTGGACAGTTGGGCTACTCTAACCAATAATTATATAATCAATAGAAATAATCATAATATATCAGCACAATGAACAGATAGCCTAAAAACATTGTTTTTTAATGTTGTGTTACAGAAATTGTTAATGTTTAACTAAGTTCCAATTAATGGACTTTGTTAATGGCAGATACATCTACTTTTACATGTTTCTTTTTCAGTGATTTTTTTCTGAGAATTCTCTAATATGCATATTAGTGTATTATTTTTGGTTTTAAACTCACACTGACCATTATTATCATTAATATTGAAATGTCCATAATACATTATCTAATCTCTGGATTGTCTGTATTATATTTTTCTCATCGTGAATATTTAATTCCTCCCTTTTAAAGCTGGCTCATTTATATCTATGTTCTTTACTTCATATTCTGCCCCTTCCCTTTTATATCTAGCATTCTCTCTCTCTCTTTATCATCTACCTATCTACCTACCTAATTTATCTATTGTCTCAAAACCAGTCTATATTCTTAATCTAGCAGCAAACTTTCAGTCAGCATGTCCATTTCTATTGTTCAGATGATGATTCATAATAATCACAAAACTTAAGTTCAAACAATCTTGAAGTTAAACCCTTAGTTCTTTTATGTGTGAGTTCATGTACTGATGGCTGTGCTACTATCTCCTGGGATTCACCAAATATAACAGCATGTCTTTCTAATGCAGATAGCAGAAGGCCCATTGTTGAATGTGGTAGAATGTTTTCTGTATGATGTAATTAAAAAACTGTTTGGCCCAACTGTACGGTCCAAAAAAAAACTTTATACAACAGTTGAGAAAGTACCCTGTCTCTTACCTTAAAGAGATGAGTTATTATGCTATATTGCATTATGTTATATAAATGCAGTTATATCATTGATAACATCTACATAGATCCATCAAAGCCTGAATACTTTGTAAAAGTTTTAGAGCAAACCAGGAAAATATATACTTAAACTATTTTTGGATCTTAGCCTCTAAGCTACTATTAATTGTGATAAAAAGATTATTAATGATTGTTTTATGTAGTAGTTGTATTTGTGATAATTAGTGATTGCTGACAACTAGTAACCACATTCAGTTGTTCTCATTTGAGGAAAGGAACCTGTAGCATAGTGAGTATCCAGCAGACTCAGTTTCTTTTAATTTCATATTTAAATAGAGAGTTGCAAACTGAAAATGTCATGTAACATAATAAACAACAGATCTTAAAATGGGAGAATACTCTGACCCAATAAGAAGACACTATGGAAAACACTTTCTTTAACTCATCATATAGTTAAAATTATAGAATATTTATTATTCTAGCATCTTCAAAATTTTGTATTTGGGACATTTTCTGGTTAAATTATTTTCTTGAGGAATGCCATGAGTATAGTTGACTACCATGAGTTTTTAGGTCATAGCACTTATGTAACTGAATATTTAAACTGAAATTTCTTGAATGTAAATTTTTGTCTAAAGATGCTTTTAAGCTGAGTCCTGTGTCTTTTAAAAGCAGCTTATAATGTGCAAATTTTACGGCAGCATTTTTGGAATATTTTGGCATAGATCTTGTCAGCTGATATGCTCAGCAAACACAGCATAGTTGCTATCCGGGTGGGATTGACAGCTCTAGGATTTTTCTTTCTATCTTTCTGCCAGGCCATTCTTTCAAAATCAGGACATGTGGGGACTCCAGAGTGATGTTTTCTGGAGGCAAAATTTCCATCAGATTTGTAGAATTTACTTCTCCTCCTGACTTGTCCATGTGGGCCCTGGGCTATTTCAGATTGTTAGTTCAGCTATGTCATGCCACTCTACATTTGGATTATCTAAGGTGAGGTCACTTTAGCCATCTCATTACTACTTTAGCTTTGGGCCATTCTTGATAAAGTTACTTCATCTGCATTCTCAACTAGGGTGAGAATCATGCTTTTCTCCAGTGTTTTGGATGAGTTAGCAAAAAGGTGTACATTTCAAGACTGTTGTATATGCTGTTTAAGCAAAATGCAGGTACCCCACTGATATGTTCCTCACTCATTGGTAAGGTGACTGAGAATTACAATCTTCCTGAACATCAACTATGTACAAATCTGAATTCATGAAGCCTAGTAATTTCTTACTAGGAAAATATGATATAATTTTGAAGATGATTCTTAGATTTTTGTTTTGAGACAGCCAAAGTTAGTATAAAGTGTGCCGTATGAACTACTGAAGTGAGTCAATCTTGAAAATTAAAAGCTGTTCATAGTGTGATCAGTGTTTATTATCTTTGTTCTCTTTCTATACCTGTTTAATTTTCTGGGAAAAGTTGAATATCAGACTCACAAAGACTTGTGCATTATATATAAAGATTAAGAGAAGATAAAATGTTCCACCAATAGGAAAACCTTCGAAAGTGCCAGTACTGCTGGTTTTCTATGGATGTCATACACAATTTGGCTGATCTTGTAGAACTAAGGATCCTTCATTAATTACAAATGACCTCTGAAGGCTTGTATTTGTGTGATTTTATATCTTGAGATCTCATGACATTAAGCAGAGCAAAAATAAAACCTTATACCGTCTTATCATACACAGAGGATGCAATAAAAACCTGTGGAGTAAATAAAGAACCGAAGAGATGAATTTAGATCACAGCAGGGACCATGCTTCTGGGAGAGTAAAACTTAGTAAATAAAGAAGAAGCAACAGCCGATAAAATAAAATACAATTTTATTCAGTGACATTAACCTGACCACTCTCCTACATCTTTTTATTTCCATGATAGCTTTATTGTATAGAATCAAATATTTATTTTTATCAAGATTTTTTTAACTATAGATTGGCCTTATCTCTGGATGAATTATTTTGTATAGTTTTCTCTTCTGTTCACCAAACACCAGCTACTGTAGATCATTCCATTTTGAAAAGGAATCAAATCCTTTTTGTATTCAAGGTTTTACATTTTGTTCCATTTTCCTGGGTCACCTTTTGCATACTGACTCCTACCTCTGGTGCAAGCATTAAATTTACCCTTTTAGCAGAGTGGCCTTGTCTCTGACCACTTACCTGAATTCAACATTTTATCTTCCCAGTGACCGCTTAGTGCCTTTTCTGCATTTAATTGTCAGTGGCTCTAAAGAATGTGTCTGCCTCCCCATTGGATTATGTGCTTCAGTAAAGTAGGGCCATGCCTATCCTGGCTGATTATATTTCCGATTTCATGATTGTTTCACATATAGCAGTCTACCTAATTATAATGAATGAATTTCCATTATGACTTAAAATCTTATTAAGATCTTTTTTGGCTAGTGACCAACTTATTTTCCTAGTCTTTAGATGGTGAGGCTCTAGGCCACATTTCCAGATTCATTTTTAAAAAATACAAAGCATAAAAACAAAAAGATCTTGTGTTAAAATGTGAATGTTAGCAGTATTTTATTTCAAAAGATTAGATTGTAACATCTTGAGAACCAGGGTGATTGCTGTGAGACAATGTTACTGGACAAAAAGGGCACCCGTGACTTTTAACTATATAGTTACATGACCAAGACCTGTAAAAACCACACCGATTGACATGCTAACATGAATGCAAAACCATTTTATAAAACATACTAGTTAAGGAACCATAGGCAGTCAGTAGTTCCTGAGGGAACTGTTTTTTGTGGATGTGACCTCAATTGTAAGTGAGTAGCTTGAGATGAATGCATATATGGAAAACATTAATTGAATACAACATATTTCATACATACATATATGTGTGAGTATGCACACACACACGAGATATAGGTATAGATAAATGGATGATAGAAAGATAGATATATAGATAGGGTAATTATAGACAAAGAGACATGTACTAGAGAATGGCGATGATAAAGACATGGAGTAGTTGGAGACAGGAGAGACAGAGTAGAAATCATAGAAATACAAGGTACCCCTGTTTAATTTTTTGAATTTTAAAACATTAGCTATCTGAAAGTAAAGAAAGTTCTCCTTTATTGTTCAGTTTTCCTTATTGTTCTTATTGTAATAAAAATAAGGTTTTAATTCAAAGTTTAGAAAGTGAGTAAGGATTTCAAAAGGAAACCTTTCAGCGACAGTCCATTAAACCTTTAATTTAGTATATTCCACTTCTCTAGAGCAAATTGAAAAGCAAAACAAAAAAGCCGCGTTCCATAATGTGAAGTTCAAAGCCGTAACACTGCCATGTGCACAGGTCTTAGAGGCTTGCATTCCATTAAGTTTCAGCAGTTCACTGTGAATTAGGGCAACAATGTTACTTCCTTCTTATTAAAGAAAATGAAACCCAAGATGATTTAAAAGAATGGCTCTAAACTTAACTGCTTTCAGATACTTTTTTAAAGGAAAAAATGTAAATGGGAGTAGTTTTATTTTTTGGTGTCCCTTTTGCTCTATTTCTACATATTATTCTATTTATTCATTCATTTATTTGTTCATTAATCTATTTTGTTTGATCAGATGATCACATGTTTCTTTAGATTTATACAGTACCTATTACTTTGGCATTTATAATATTGGCATCCATTTCAGCATAAATCCAACACTTGCTGTAGAAAGCAGAACTAATATGCACAAGCTGTTCAGTAGTAACTTCATACCCAAAATGCCTCCTGGAGCTTCAGTGATTAGGAAACCAAGCAGTGTTATGTTTTCTGACTACTCTGGGAAATAAGATATAAGCAAGTGCAGCACACTTCAAATCATGACCTGTGACTGATCATTTATGAAAAATTGATTTGTATTAGTCTACATTTAGAGATTGAGATGAGTTCACTTAATAGTAGGTTTTACTTTTGAAAGCCTCAGATCTTGTCATTGTTCTATCCATCTTTAGATTTATGTGCAGAACTCTAAAAATCAAATCTGGGGGTCACATTTAGGGTACCAGCATTTCATGTCTTGTGTCTGTGTATGGACTGGCCTACTTTCTCTATCCTTAATTCACTGTATTTCATTTAATTGCATGCTCCCTGCCAAGCTGAGTGTGAGTCCTTGTTTGAGGTACTGCAGCATATTAATCTATTAATTACTATATAGATTGCTTGTCTGGATCATTGTAATTTTCAAGTCATCAGCACAACAGGGAGTTTAGAAAGCATGTTTGATATGCTATTAAGTTCATCAAAACTAGTCTTTAGTAAGGCCTTGCACTCTTAATATGTTTGTGTATCTTATAATTGTGTTAATTTTCAGAAACAATTTCAACAGCATAGAAAATTTCTGATTTTAAAGATTAGGTAAGAGTATTCAATACCATAACTAATCATCTTGAAAATTTAACAATTTGAGGAAAAGATACATTTAATGTTGAGTTAGATATTTATGTCATTATATTTATGACAGCATTAAATATGCTTTATGGTCATATCCAACAATTCCCAGCATACAACAAGGTTGTTTTATAAATTAGTCATCTAGGGGCTGGAGAGATGGCATAGTGGTTAAGAGCACCTATATGGCAGTTTACAATTTTCTATAGCTTTTGTTTTAGGGAATCCACCTCCCTCACATAGATACACATCCAGGCAAAATACCACTGCACACAAAATAAAACAAAATTATACTAAAAATTTAGAAAAAATAGATTAGTCATCCAGAGTTGAATTCATTTTCATGAGCAGTCAAATTTTTAGATGAAAGCTAGGTTTTATGTTTGCCTATAAAATCTGGCTTGCCTGTAGTGTAGATACCACAATGCTCATCAATAGTCAGGAACTTCAGAAAATAGGGTACTATATATTAATTTTAAGTAATAAAAACTACCTGATTTCAATTTTAACAGTAAAATGCTAATCAGGAAAGAGATATTCAAGGCCATGTAGAATGGAAGGGATGAGAATAGCATACATGATGTTGTACAGTTTCACTCCGTGCTACAGAGTTATACATTCTTTTTATTAATATGTAAGTAATGGCAGGCAGGCACTGTGGTTTATCAGTGAGCACCAAGCTACTTACTAGTTTTGAAATGTAATGAGCACTGGGAAGATCAAAAGCTAGGATAAGTCGATTGATATTATTGGGTTATACAACCGAGGGCTGAGCCACATAGGTCAGTCTGATTAATGAATGCACTGTAGGTGTGAACATGTTCTCATGAGGTGGCTCTAAATGAACTGTTCATTACTGAAGTTGTGAGGGGTGGTGTAGGTTCATATAACTCCTATGAGAGATGTGAGCACCAGCTATGAAGGTTTTCTCAATCCCACAGTTCTCTGTCTTGGTAAGTGGAGTTAGGATGAGATCCTAAAATATGACAATTCCTTTACTTCAAATTATTGGCAAGTTGGCTATTTATAAGCTGGATATGAACTATTTTTGGAATGTTAGCTCTAATTTACTCTTGGAATATATAGTATTATAAGCCAGTGGGTCTCAAACTTCCTCACACTGTAACCTACTAATACAGTTTCTCATGTTGTGGTAACTCCAACCATAAAATAATTTTCATTCTTAACATCATATCAATAACTTTGCTATTGTCATACACTGTAATATGGATATTTTTGGAGACAGAGGTTTGCCAAAAGGGTCACAGTGCACAGGTTGAAAGCCACTGCTGCAAACAAGACTTCATTGTTCATATGAAGTATTGAGTCCCACCCCAATCATAGGAAAGAATAAGAGCTAGTTCTTACTACTTTCTATCACTTTATATATCTGTCTAGGAACATTATTTATATCCACTATTTATCATTCCGTAACACCATCCTTTAAATCATGATCTTAAATGAAAAAAAAAAAAAAAGAATACAGAGTGATATTTCATGGTTCTCCTGTCTGGGGATCATTTCAGAGGACATTCTCCTACAGGCACCCCTCAATGTCTATTGATCCTTTGGTCCTTGGCTTCCTTCTTCCCTGTAGTCTGTCCTGTGCATCCCTGTTACTTTCCTGAAAAATGAACAGTACCTTCCAATTGTTTCTTCTGCCTCTCAATGTTTTGAGCTTTTCCTCTGTTCTCTCAGCAACAGACATTTTAAAATCTTCACTGTTGAAACTTTAGCTTTGCTGTTTTCCGCTCTATGGAAAAAAAACTGTAGTTGGAGCAAGGGAACTCTTCTTTGTCTAGAATTCAGTCTTTTTTTCTTACTATATTGGATTCCTTTGCAGTGTAGAAGGTATTAGTTGCTGTTCTCTCCCAGGAGCTCTTCCTCTTTGTTTTCCTAATACTTCCCCATCTCACACCTTGATCCATTGAAATCCTACACTTGAAAATTCCATCCTGATATCTCCTCACCGAGACAGTTCCTGATTTTTTTTCCAGTTGCCCCACACCATTTCGTCTTCACAACTTGTGGAAAGCCTGTTTGCTTTCTTTGATGTACCGTTTACAAAGGCTGCGAACATGATTCTATAGGATAGGAAATCCTTACGCATCAGCAAAAGTCTTTCAGAGAGCACAACAAGTACGTGCTGGAGCCTGACTTTCAGCCTCTATGCCATTTATTGGAACAGTCCCATGCCGGATATCGTAGCATTTGAGAGTGTTCTCTGTGTCTAAGGTAAGGAAGCTGGCAAATGTATCCTTGTCAGCATGTTGAGCTCGTTTCAGTGATACAATTGGGGAGAGTTCAGAATTCCATACACATTTATTTCAGTGCTCACTGCCCCTGTCAAAGTGTGGTTCTTCCCTGCACTCACTGTGGTGTTATCCCCTTTGTCCTTATAATGAAACAGAATTTGAGCTCACTGGTGTGCTAGAGCATATTGAAGAGATACTCATTCTTCATTCCTTGCATTCTTTCCTTAGGATGCTTTTTTAATGACTGCCTTTTTAGTTTGCTCATCTAAAATGCAGTTTCCATTTGATAGAGTTGTGGATGGGCTTATTTTGAAAATATGTGAATCATCCTTGGGTCTGAGTTGCTCATTTGTAATCCCCATGTACAAACCTAGGGCCGTTTGCATGGATGTTTGCAAGCAGTCAAGCTATTGTGTATTGAAATA
Source organism: Sigmodon hispidus (assembly GCA_004025045.1). NCBI lineage: Eukaryota > Metazoa > Chordata > Mammalia > Rodentia > Cricetidae > Sigmodon > Sigmodon hispidus. The sequence goes on from PVIH01000629.1 coordinate 307,621, forward strand.
AATTTTGATCAACAATGAAAGAAAATACTCAGATATAGTCTCAGTAAATTGTGTTGCCTGTTCACTACCATGTGAACACATTTTTTCTTTTTAAAAAATTGCCTCCATAGCAAGCAGATCTACGACACACCCCTCCTTGCACCTTTCACTGTCAGTGAAATATGAGGTCTGTGGTCTGTTCTTTCTCTTTGCAGGGTCTGAGCTAATTCTTGCTGCCTCCTACTGATGAGGCTGTTAAGTTTTTTTCCATCACCAAGAGAGAGTGACAGGCCCTTTCATTTCTCTGGGGCCTGTGATACACTTGGATCACAACCCTCACTTAATCTGTCATGTAGCATGTTAGGAATTCCTTCCTTCTCAACTTATCTCAAGTGTTTGTACAAGCTTACAAGAGAGTCACCTGGGGGGTGGGTCACAGTGTTTCGTCACAGACTGACAGGTTCTTTGCTTTCCCTCTACCTGTTTAACATTAATAAATGCCTGTAGCATTGATTATAATTATGAAGTGGTAAAAAATATCTGTACACACTCATTATCCATTCTCTGCCCATCATTGGTCCACACAGGCTAATGTATTTTGACTTCACTTCCACTACTTTCTTGACTTTTGTCTTATGGTGAGGCATCCATGAGGAAGGAGGAAGAGAAAAGGGTTAAGTTATTTATCCTCTTTCTTCTCCTGGTGTGGACTGCACTTTTGACAGAGACTATATCCCCACAGTATTATTCCTCCTCTCTAGAGCCCATAGCCACAGACCTCTAGCAACACTCTGCTCTGAGATACAGTCCCACCTGGGAAATCCTTAGTAATCTTGGAAGTTGCAGTTTATTGTTGGCTCTCTGAAACTTAGCTGGACAGCTGAAGGAGTCTATTTTAGTCTCTATTTTTTTTTAATTGGGTGATTCATGACAGGTTTTATATTTCTGATCATTTATTTACCATATGTATTTTGTTTTCAATGTTCTAATGCATGTGCTGTGATAATACTTGACCCTTTTTACAGTGTGGCTTTTGGACTATTCTGGTGAGAACTAGCACTTAGTCTCACTTACCCTAAAACAATTGGTAGAGTCTTCATGACAGACAATAATTATTACTATGAACCACCACCCACCAAGTGAAAGTGAATACTGTAGCTGTTTTCCCAGGTTCTTAGGTCTGGTTTTATTATTTCTGAACTGGAAAGTCAAAATGAAGGTGTAAAATTTGCAGATAATTTCAAATGTGTCCCTCTCCAGGGGACAGACTGAGGGTGTTCTAAGAACTTTAGTCAAATGGGGATGGCCTTGGAGTGTGTGTGTGTGTGATTGGAATAGACTATTTCATAGTCAAAGAACTAAGGGCTGGCTCTGCCTTGCTCAGTAGACACTGTACTTATTGGTTGAGCTCCTAGGAGCTTGCTCTTGACAGTGATAGTGAACTAGAGTTTGAAAAGTACTGTTCTCAAAGCTGAGCCAGAACAGCCTTTTCCAGAGACTTAGGCAGTACTTTCTCCTCTGTTCAAATTGGAGAGAAAAGGTAATTTTTATTAACAGCCCAAGTCTCCATGGCTTCAGTCCCTCAAATCAACAGAGAGGATGATGAGAGCATCATACAGGGACATACCTAAGAGAGCAAAGGAGATCGCAGTCCTGACTGCTGTAACATCTGTTAGCTTTGCTTTATTTTATTAATTAATGCTGTTAGTCTTTTATCAGCCCAATTTATAGGTTGAATTTTATCCTAGAAAAGTATAAAAATGCCCAAAAGTGCCTACTTTGAAAGTGTGAAGCCTAAAAATGCTTTTAAATCCTAAACTTTTTGATTTGCCAAATAACACTTAAAAAATTTCAGGTTTGGGAGCTTTCTGATTAGCAGTGTTCAGTTGCTAAGAATTTGCAAATATGCCCAGATCTCTAAGATTCTCAAATCTGAAACACTTCTGGTCCCAAAGGGATAGTAAGTCTGTGTTTTGTGCATGTGTATATGTATGTCACACACACACACCCACACACACACCACCTCAGCACTACACATGATTTCAGGCATTACTGAGTATCTTGAGACAGCACCATCACAGATTAAGAAGGATACTATAGAGATCAGATACAGTGGCATTGTATATCATAAAAAAACTCAGTGACTTGCACATTAGAAAACGGAGTGTATACTGTAACCAGTTAGATCAACAGTCCTTTGGCTGCCTCTCTACCTCTTATCTCCCCCCACACCTTGCCTTCTCAAGTCCTTTCTCTCTCTGTCTTGCTGAAACAGTCTTCATTTAAGGAAATGGCTAAAAGCCCCCCTTTCCCTATATTCTTAACAGTTCCACTCCTCACAGGCTTTTTTTACTGATACATTTGTTCCGCAAACATTATGAAATGGCCCATCAGATAACCAATGAGCAATTGACCATGTATGACTGCTCTGACAATGTGCTGCTCACCTTAAAATTATGCTAGGTAGTATTTAATAAGAATTTGGAAAAGAATTGCTTATATTAGTGAAATGATTTCTCTGTCAGAGAGCTGGGGTATAAAACATTAAGAGTTGGAAGAGATTTTAGGAATTGTTGTGATTAATTTGTTTAATCTTATAAGTCTAAGAAACCTATTTTCAAATAAAATCTTAAAAACAGGTGCATGTAGGTAAGTAGGTATTTTTTTCCTAGATGAAGTTGGTTGAAAGACCATGGCTATGTAAAACACTCATCACTCTTCCAAGTCAGTACTTTGTAGGCTCCTGAAGACCCTACATACTTTAAAGTCTGCTTTAAAAACCTCCAATCTGTCATGCCACAGAAGTTAAATTACTTAGATTGTTGGAGTGTGAGTCTAGGAGACTATCATTCAGTTCCACACTGCCTCTTTAAATGTACATTAGATTCAAGACCGTGTGTTTCATATCTCCTTCAGCATTGTCCCTGTATTTCTGATTTATTATATAAATTATTTATTGAATATCTTAGAAACATTTCTATGCTTAAAGGGATATAAAGCTGTAGGTGTGTACAATGAAGTGTATGATGATGATTTTGTGTCTCATGAATGGTTAACTGATGGGGTGTTGGTTTGAAATCTTAGCCAGTGAACATCTGACCATTTCTCACAGTGTACTTCACTTCTTTAGAAGAGCTCTCCTGTGCTAGTTATCTAGTTGCCAGGACTCTGTGGCTATCATTTTTTTCTACTCTATTGTACAGTTATTATTACTGGCTACAAGGAAAAATCAAGTGATAGTCTTGAACACATCTGGCAAGGGGATACTTTTTAGTCCCATGAAATATTCTTTTTAATAATCAGCAGCCTTCATTTATTGTATATCCAGCAAGAAAAAGAGCTTAAGGTACATAAACCAATGAGACATCAGCAGAGATCCTTCATCAGGGATAGAAAGGCCTCCAAATTGCAATAAAGTTAACCAATAATTCTGAGGATAATAGCTGGAAATAACTCTTCCTGACTCAGCATATCCAAGTTCAGTAGATATGGCAAGAAAACAAATGCAATTGCTTGTTTTGCGATTGAGAATTTCCATTCAACAAGACTGCACTCCAAAGGCCCCAAGTAACTAAGATTGAATTAGTTCTAACATCATGAAGAACTTGTTCTATAAGTTGAAGTGTATGTTTCTTCTCAGCACTGAGTAAGGGAGTCAAAATGACATACAAAGGAAAACAGAATTTTTCTTCTTTCTCTTTGTTTGTTTTTTTTTATCATACTCAAAACATGTTGAGATTTGATAAGAATGTACACAGAGAACTTTGACAATATTAACTGTACTGCCCAAATGATTTCCACAAAGTTACTTGTAAAATTAGGTGATGTGATCCAGGGATTGATTGTATTGTTACCATTTTAAGAAATAATACTAGCTACAGCCAACTCTAGATGAGGAGAAGGTAATAAAGCACCAGAGAACTCAAGAAGTTCAAGGGAAGAAGCAGTGTATCAGCTGACTGTTAGTTCTAAGTTTTGTCAAGTAAGAGGTCCAGCATCAATTTGCTTGAAGAAAGCATGATAAGGAGCATGTGACCCTGATTTCACTATCTATTGCTCTGACCCTCAAAATGTGTTCATTTTCAGCAACCCTTAGTTTCTTCTTTGGCTAAGTATACCTCCTGACTCACCTCCTATGGATGTTGAAACCCAATGAGGTTGTATTATAACAATTGTCTTACTATGTTGAAGACTAATAATAGCTTTATTTTGCTGTTCTCAAATGGACAGTGTAAAATTCAGTTCTGTGAAAGATGTAAACCTCTATTCCTTTAAAAGATTTCTTAGAGCATGGCTGTGGTGGTGCCTGTCATTAGTCCAGTAGACAGGAAGCACAGGCAGGTAGATCTAGGTGTGTTTCATGCCAGCCTGGTCTTTAGAACTAGTTCTAGGACACACAAAGAAACCCTGTCTCAAAAAACCAAAGAAGTGACCAAAGAAACAATAAAAAAGAGAATACTTTATTGCATATGTTACTAGATGGACAACACCAATACCAGAAAACTCTAGCTCTTGTAACTTTGTAAACTTGAGCTAGAAGATCAACAGGAACTTCACTAAATAAGTAGGAAAAGTGAACCATTCTCTTTGAGATTTTGAAATTCAAGAAAAAAGTAAAGGGTCTTTATGTTTGATTGGAATGAGGAGACAGATCTTAAGACCTTGTTGTTCATTTATTGTTAGTAATGATGTCTTAGATGTCATTTAGAAAATGATCCTTGAACATGGCACAGAGACTATTCTTCTGACACAGAACTGTTAAACTTTCAAAATGGCTTGCTTTCATCCATCAAGAAATAACCCCCTTGATGCAACTGGAAAGGTGAAAATATACTCCCAGGCCCATCATCTTCCAGAGCATAAGTGTTAGATGGAGTTGGTTGGTCGAGAAGCCAGTGTTTGTTCTGAGTTCCTTAGTGCATAGAGGTGGCTCCTTGGGACCATTTTCTGGTAGAACATCTTATTTCCTTACCTAGTTATAATATGAAATCTCTTCATTCTTTGCAGGAAGAAAAATTTACACCCCACTTATTTACTTTTGGCAAAACAATTCTCATCTTAACACCTATTTGAAAGTGTAAAAACATTTTTCTGTTGTTGGGGGATGAATTATTCATATAATTTTCTTGCTTTAAAGCAGAACAATGATGAATCACTCTTTAAATAACTGTCTGGTTTCAGGTTTCACTCTCCTGCCTCTGTATTTTACCCCATCTAGTCAGTCATCTAATTTGCATCTGTCAAAATGCTTACCAGTATTTCCAGGCTCTCATTGACCCTTAGCTATAAAATTATTTTATTCTCACTATAGTGGAACAAACTCTCACACCCATCTGGTTGGAAGTTACTTTTAAGACCCATGAGACACAGCCAAGAATCAAGACAAATTCCATTGTTGTTTGTTTGTTTGTTTTGTATAACTGTGTTATGTATCAAAAGGCAAAATTTAACTTAAAAACTAGGTTTTGTGTGTGTGTGTGTGTGTGTGTGTGTGTGTGTGTGTGTGTGTGTGCTCTTGTTAGGATGGGATTGTAGAGGTCAGAGGACAACTTCTGGAAGTTGATTTTCTTTTACTGTGTTCTTCGTTTGAATTCAGATCAGGCTTCATGACAAGTGCTTTTACTCTACAAGTCAAATTACTTATTTCCAACAGCTGAGCTTAAGCAAAGTATGAGCTACAAAAAAACGATCAGGATCATGTGCAGTAGAGAAACTTAAAAGCTCTAAATAAGGGTTAAATGATAAAATTCAGAATACTTTCTAAGGAGATGTTTTAATTGATAATGATGTTACAGGGGCCAGGGAGATGGCTCGGTGGTTAAGAACATTTGCTGCTCTTCCAGAGGACCCAGGTTTAACCCTCAGAACCTACATAATAGCTCACAACTTTCTGTAACTTCAGTTCCCAGGGATCCTATGCCTCCCCTTTTTTTTCTCCATTGCCACTAGGTATGTGCAAATATATAATGAAAATTACCCATACACACCTTTTACTTCATATAATAAATGACTGACATGAACATTTCATATACTACTAAATTAAAAAAAACAGTTGTAAGCAATATGAACACATAATTAAATTTAGGTATTCAAATAGACAGTATTTATATAAGTAGTTGAAATGCAAAGAAAATGGTATAAAAGGACATAACTCCTACACAGTCAGTATTTATCCCCAGCTGGTGTGGAGGAAGCAAGAACCTGGTGTGCTTTGCCTGTCTCAGAGTTTAGCCTTCAACTTTTAAGAACCACACCAGCTTCACTGGGTCTCTAACTTATAAACCACACACTATGGGACATCTCAGTTTTTATGATTATGTGATCAACTCCTTCTTATTTCCTCTGGAGAATCCTAACTTACACAACTTTGATGAATAAAATTTTAATTTGTAGTGAAAGAAAAATTCAAGCACCACACTGGCCTATTATTATTTCTAGAAAATAGAACAACAAAAATCATTTGAATATTGAGTAGCAGAAGCATCCCTCCTAGTCTATAAATGAGGTGAACATTTTAGTCATGAGGTGTATGTGGGATCTCTCTCTCTGCTAGGTATCCTGTTGACCCTACTATCCATCTTTGTTAGACTGATGAGTCTATTGCCTGGAGCCCCTGGACTGATAGAGGTCAACCAGCCAACACATACACAGACACTGAAATACCTTCCAACTATCCAACTAGGGGAGCACAATAAAATGTCCCTTAGAGCACCAGAAATAGATTGACACACACTCAGTATGGCCAGCCAGTTCCATTTCATAAGAAGCAACACCAATATCTCCTTAAAAAGTGTTACTGTGCGTGGAAAAGCCTGTGTGGATGGTCCTTGCCCTGGAAAAGGGCCTATTTAATATAGAGATGTGAGTGGGTTGCACATAGCCCTGGAATGGATCAATAAACTCTATTAGGGTCTGCCATATTCTCATATCCTCTGCAATGTGATTGAGAGAGAAGTTGTGTTGAAGTTTCAACTGTTTGGGAGATATTGTTTTCAATTCCTATCCTAAAGGGTTCCTTTAGACAGGAATATTTTTTGATTGGTATATTTAGTGTTTAGTTTCTTCTTTGAGCATGCTATTTCTATAGCAGTTTAGGGTCATGGGTTAGGGGCAAGGTGAAACATCCATTTGCTAATTTAAATTTTTCCTTCAATGTAATGTTCACATAATAGAATATAATAGTCTGAAGAGGGAAATGAAATGACCAGGCCTGCTTACGGTGTAGGCCTCATGGCCACTATGTGGCTTAAATAGATTTTCTAGTAAAATAAATGTGAATATATATTTAACAAAAATTATTCATATGTTGTTTTTTTTTTACAAATTTTAAAAAGAACTTTAGAAATTTCAATGTGTAATTTCTCTCCTTATTCTGTTATTAAGTATGTGACAAATTTGGTATGACTGTGTAATAGTTAGGGTTATTATTTCTGTGATAAGACATCATAATCCTTTGGTCACACTGGCCCAACAATGCTTGGATCAGTCTTCACTCCCGGCCAAATCCAGTTTTGTCCCCCCTCCCTCAAGAATGAGTCAGGTGTTCCTATGTCCCTCAACTGAAGAATGGATTAACAAACTGTGGTACATCTACACAATGGAATACTACTCAGCAGTAAGAAAAAATGATATCCTAAAATTCACAGGCAAATGGATGGATTTGGAGAATATCCTCCTGAGCGAAGTATCACAAACTCAGAGAGATAAGCAGGGGATGTACTCACTCACTAGTGGTCTCTAAACAAA
>PVIH01000630.1:0-33958 GCA_004025045.1 Sigmodon hispidus
CCAGTGGCCCCTGTTGAGAATTCTGTATATGAGAACCATAGTTACACTATTTCCAGCCCCCAGTGGCCCCTGTTGAGAATTCTGTATATGAGAACCATAGTTACACTATTTCCAGCCCCCAGTGGCCCCTGTTGAGAATTCTGTATATGAGAACCATAGTTACACTATTTCCAGCCCCCAGTGGCCCCTGTTGAGAATTTTGTATATGAGAGCCATATTTACACTATTTCCAGCCCCCAGTGGCCCCTGTTGAGATTTTTGTCTAGCTCTTGTGCGTGTTGACTTCTTTGCCTGAGTCCTCCGTAGGGCATTGTCCCCTCCCATTGCCCTGGAATGACATCCCAGAGGAAGCAGAACTTCTGGCTGTGTGGTGGGGCAGCGGTAAGGGGTTGATGAAGAGCAGTTGTTTTGTGGTGGGAAAGTGAGGAACTCAAGTAGGGCCTCATGGGACTTTGAAGGACGGAGAGCTTGTAATGGTTGAGACCTGGGTTTTAACAGTTGGAGTGGCCTGAGTCTTTGACTGCTCAGAATGCTATCAGCTGATACTGTATGCAGAGCAGAAGTACCATCACAGTCGGGACACTGGGCAGCCATGACCCAGGTACTAGCACATCACACCTTTCCACGTCCTTACATGCCTCTATCTGCTAGTTAATTTTTTGTCAACTTGACACAGGCTAGAGTCTTCTGAAAGGAAGTAGCCTATATTGAGAAAATACCTCTATATGATCCATCAGTGGGACATTTTCTTAATTAGTGATTGATGGGTCTTATTGTGGGTGGGGCCACCCAGGAAAGGTCACAGCATCTGTGAAAAAAGGAGGCTGAGCCAACCATGATGAGCAACCCCTTCATGGCCTCTGTGTCAGCTCCTGCCTCTAGGTTCCTGCCCTTTTGATGATGAACTGATGTTGCCACTGTCCCTTTGTGCCCTGGGGTATATATAGTTCCAGGAACAGGGAACAAGATGCATGGATGCTAAGCATCTTCTCTAAAGCAGTGAAATAAACCCTTTCCTCTCCAAGTTCCTTTTGGTCATGGTATTTCATCACAGCAATAGTAACTAACCCTATGACACTATAGTGTTCCCAGGGACGGAACCTGACCTTGAGCATGCCAGGGAGGCATTCTGTTGTGTAGCCCAGGCTGACCAGGAACTCACCATGTAGCTCAAGCTAGCTTCAAACATATATCACTTCTTCTGCCTCATCCTTCCAAATACTGAGATTACAGAAGTCAGTCACCACACCTGACTCATAGACCTCTTTTATTTATTTTTATGGGTGCTGATCTGGTGTGTGAGGAGGGAGTTCCCTTGACCTCACCTTCGAATGCCCACATGCTCACACTATCCCTTGGGGAGCAGGCTGTGGCAGAGGCCTGCTGCCGGAGAAGACCTACCTACATGAGAGATACAGCTGCTCCAGGAATGCACTAGCCAGGAGGTTTCAGGGCTTCTTGCTTGCTTGCCCCCCAGAGGACCCTCACTTTTGCAGGACCCCACAGTTGTAATTACTGCCTCAATTGTTCTGGGTCAGAAAACCCACTAGAGGATGGATCAGAGCCTGGCATGGTGTGGCCAGGGTATTCTTTAGTAATGGGAAATGATGGGATATTTACCTATTGACTTGCTGACCTAGTTCCTTCTTCCCAGGATTGTTTTTGTTTATGTTTTGGGGCTGAGGAGTAAACTCAGGCCCTCCACAAATGAGCTGAACTATTGAGCTACACCCTGGGCCTGAGTGTTCTCCTGTATTGTAAATTGGCAGGACTGGGCTTTCTGATGGGCTTGTAGCATGTTTCCTCGGTCCTGCCTAGTCAGTGTCACAGAGACTCAGTATTCCTGGTGCTGGCCATGTGCTTTGACCTAGCTACACAGGGACTGTGTATGACAGTATTTCTCTCTTTAGGACACTGGCATTGGGATGACACAGGAGGAGCTGGTATCCAACTTGGGCACAATTGCCAGATCAGGGTCAAAGGTAGGTATTGCCTAGAGCACTGTCCCTCCCCTCCGAGTGGGCACTGAGGGACCATAGAGAGGTTTCTTCTAGTGGTCTCATTTTGTAGTGAAGGTTGAAGTCACTCTTTGCTCAGAGTGGCAGCGTAGTGAATGAACACTTGGAAGCCCACCTGTCCAAGTCCAGGAGGAGCCAGCCATTCCACTTCCTGATACTTGTCTTCAAGTTAGCCCTCCTGAGCTATAAGGCCTGACTCGGACAGTCAGCAGAGGTATCCGCTTCTCTCAAGCAGCATTGCCTTTAAGAATGATCATGGGGGACTGGAAAGATGCCTCAGTGGTTAAGAGTACTGGCTGCTCTTTCATAGAACCCAGGTTCAATTCCCAGCACTCACATGACAGCTCACAACTGTCTATAATGCCTGTTCCAGGGGATCTGACACTTTTTATACAGACGTATATGCAGTCAAAGCACCAGTGGGCATAAAATACAAATAAGTAATTTTTTTTTTTTTTTTAAAAAAAAAAAAAAAAAAAAGAATGATCTTGGGCCACCCTTCCTACTCATGCAGTGGTTGTAAGTAGTCATTTTATTCCCAGTGTGATAGAAGCTATGCTGGGAAGACCAGATGTCTCTGTCCTAGGATCCTCAGCAGAGACCAGAGGTCTGCACCGCCCTCTGAATCCTGTGTGGTTTTTCTGTCTGTTTCTGTTTGTATAAATGACACTATTAACATTTCTGCCCATAAAACTCCTTGGTGTTTGTGTAAGGTCATCTACACTATGTCAGACTAGCTGTGAGCTACACGTGCAGCTTTTAAGTGAATTAACACAAAACGGAATGTAAAGACAGCTCATTGATCATACTAGCCAGATGTGCTAGAAGCCGTCGTGTTGCATGTATGCAGAGGACAGATCTTTGTAGGGTGTTGGACAGGCAGCTTAGGCCTGAGCAGTGGACTGTGGAAATGTAGAATGACTGATCAAGCACTGGGGTGTTTTACAGAAGCATGTGTTTGTCCTTATTGTCTGTGGGACCCCAAAGTAAAAGTATTTTTAAAAAGTGGTACCTGTGCTAAACACACGTATTTTTTAAGCAGTATGCTCTGGCTGTTGATACTCTGGGTACTGTAAACAGGGGTGGTCTTCAGTTTAGGGTAGAGAGTGCAGACTGTGTATATATAAACTGCTTTAGAGAAGATGCTTGGCATCTTGTACCCTGGTCCTGGAGCTATATGTACTCCAGGGCACAAAGGGACAGTGTAATGTTTCAAGGAGTGAGCCCAGGAGATCTGACACACAAGACAATTCTAGCAGCTCCTCTGGGCGTGCTGACCCACAAGGTCAAGTTGCCTCTTTCCTTGTGTGGTCTGACCTGAAGTTGTTGGCAGTGAGCAATGTAAATTGGGCCCAGCTGGATCACTTTGGGCAGCTTGTGCAGCTTTTGTTGACTTAGTCCTTTATGAGAACGTAGGTGTGGTAGAGAAGGTTTTGTTGCTAACTGTGCTCCTGGCATATGCTAGAGGACCGTGCCAGGCACAGCACAGTCGGGATCAGCCTCTCTGAGCTGTCTTTGCTACCACAGGCCTTCCTGGAAGCACTACAGAACCAGGCAGAGACCAGCAGCAAGATCATTGGCCAGTTTGGAGTGGGTTTCTATTCAGCCTTCATGGTGGCTGATAAAGTTGAGGTCTATTCCCGCTCAGCAGCCCCAGAGAGCCCAGGTTACCAGTGGCTTTCAGACGGGTAAGTAGAGGGTGCCACCTCACATAGGCAATGTTCCTTTTCTTCATGCCACTCAGAGTCTGATGTCATTTGTCATACAAACCAGAGATTCTCTGGAAGTTTGCAGAGTTGACTTGAGGGTGTTGAGACAGGATCTTTATATTTAGCACAAGTTATCTTGGAAGGCCTTAAGTAGCTAAGGTTGGCTTTGAACCCACAACAGTCCTTTTTGCCTTTTGCTCCTGAGTGTTGGAATCACAGATATGCACCACTGCATCCAGCGAGTTAGAAGTTAATTAAGATGCAATTTTACAGTTTGTGGGCCATTTATATGAAGCCTGACTCTTCCACTTTGGGAAGCCAAGTGGCCTCAGGCATGGGTCACATGCTCTGTGTTGCCTCCTGTTTGGGTTAGGCTCTTGGTAGTTCAGTGAAAGAGCAGGCTTTCCTCTGGTGTCCCCTTTTTCCTCCTAACCTTTATGCTTTCTAATCTTGATGCACTCGAGGGTGGGAGAAAGCCTGTGTGGGGCCTTTCCCAAGACAGGACTGACCTTGTCACCCTCTTCTGAGGGCAGTGTGCTCTCAGGTTTTCTTCTTCCATTATACACTTTGGGGTGATGTCTGACAAGGTCAAATAAGTCAGACTGCACTTGAAGAGAATGGTGCCTAAACCAAACCATAGCCTGCCCTCAGTTTTCCACACCTGATTTCTGATCTTGATTTTAATTAGTTCTTCAAGAATTTTTTTTTTTTTTGAAGGTCTTCAGCTTTTTTTATTCTTTATGTACAAAGCCAGGCATGATCTGTTTCACTGGGTAGACAGCCATGAATAATCCATTCAGGGTAGTTTAGTCCAACTTAATGAAGCCTATGTCCTTTGCGTACTGCCGGAAGCACTGACAGCACATGTTCAGCCCGTATTTCCGGATCAGACCGTGGCGGTTAGAGCAGACGCTGCAAGAGCGAGAGCCCTGGCGGAACTTGCGTGGATGACTCCAGTAGAGCTGCTGGTGACCCATCTTGTCTTCAGACAGCCAACGAGCAAAAAGGAGCGAGCAGGCCTCAAGAATTTCATACAGTGAATTTTGGTCATATTAATCCACACCTACTCCTCTTTCCTGACCTGTTCAACTTTGTGTTCTCATTTTTTTTTAACGCACATAAAGTTCCATTTGTGCTGCTTCTATATTCTTGGATGCCTTCATAGTGACCTACCTGCCAGGTGACCTTAAATGTGATTTTCCCTTTCTGAGCAGGTGTAAATAGCTCTTTAGCTAGCGCCCACCTCCTGCCCATGCTGGGACCTGTCAGTCTTGTGCTGTATCTTGTGCCCAGTGAGTTCCTATGTGTGATTGTCTCTGGTTCTTCCTGTCTTTCCATCCCTCTGCACAATGACCCCTGAGCCTTAGGAGGAAAGGCTGTGGTATAGATGTTTAATTTATGGCTAAGCCTTCCACAATCTTCTGTTCTCTGCACTTTGAAAGTTGTGTGGTCTCTTCAGCAGTAAGATCTTATTGTAATCTTTGAAAGGTAACCAAAAGCATTGGTAGTAACATGTAATGTTGCCGGGAGGGAATCTATGGGATCTCACTAGCTAACAGCCCCAGAAAAGGTCACCTGTTCCTGGCACTGGGAGTTTTGTTATTATCCTGTGTATTAAGTAGGAGCATTGTTGCCTCATTATAGGGTCAGTGTGTTTAAACTCTTTCCATGTGTGTATATATTTTAGAAAGTGTCTGTAGTAGATTTCCATGGGACTTTCTTGAATGTCCTTAGCATCAGTTATTCCTTCCTGTGTTCCCTCCTCTACCCTATCCTTCCATCCCTCCCCCACTTAGCCCTTGTGGCTGTGTTCCATCTTCCTCTTTGAAGATCCCCTGCCTGCGGCTCCTCACTAACTTCCTCACCTGTGGACCTTCTAGAGTGAGCACACACTCAAGATTCAAAGCTGTTACCACAATGAGAGAAAATACAAGACATTCACCTATCTGATTCACATGGGGTTTTGTTGCTGTTGTTTGTTGGTTGGTTTGTTTTTAAGACAAACTAGCAAGGTTCTATTGAGAATTAGAGTAGAGCTTCCTGCAGGCTCTCTAAAATGGGTTGCCCTGAATCTGATGTTTTAATTCCATCTGCACACTCCTGGGCCAGGAAGCTGGCTGCACACACCCTTTTTTAGTTTGCATTTCAGCAAATTCCCTGAGAACAGTTCTTAGTGTGCACCACAGTGCTAGCAGGGAAGGGCTGGGGGCAGAGCAGTGGACATTCCCTCTACTTGCATTTCTGAAGTTGTTTCTGCTCACCCTAGGGCCCTCTTGCCATTTCTGTTGTAAGCCACGTGGACTCTGTCCCTTCCCCAGCATCCTGTGCTGCTGTGGAGCTGAGCTAGGCCTACTTTTCAGTCACATGCCCAGGAGGTTCTCATAAAGAGTGACATGGTGACTGAGAAGCATTCATACCCTGTACCAATTTGCAGCTGTTCTTGACCCTAATGTCTGTTCAGTGACATAGGAATTTTGCCAGAGTCAGAAGCTAGAGAGCCTAGATATGGTGGTGCAGACCTATAATCCCAACATGCAGGATGCTGAGGCAGGAGGGTCATAAGTTTGAGTCCAGTTTGGACAATTTAACATGATCCTGTTTTAAAAAGGAAAACAAAGAGGAATGAAGCAGCCTTTGCTCCTTTCCCAGTCACTAGTGTGGGTTCCACTTGTGACAATCCCAGGCTTGGTCTGCAGCAAGCTGTGGAAGTAACTAGTAACTTTGTTCTCTTTCGTGGTTTAGTTCTGGAGTGTTTGAAATCGCTGAAGCTTCAGGAGTTAGACCTGGGACCAAAATAATCATCCACCTCAAGTCAGATTGCAAAGATTTCGCTAATGAGTCCCGGGTGAAAGGTAAGAACAACCAGATGTGCAAGACAGACATGCCTGGATGAGGGGCATGGGCACAGAACAGAGGAGTCAGGAGAGGGCTCAGTCTCCCACTGAGCTGGCACGACTGTGCAAAGTGAGTTCCCACCAGCCCTGTTCAGGAGTCTTCATGGGAGGGCATGTAGCCTTCTGTCATTTCTTACTGGGGTGGAAGTTTGTCATGCCCTGAGATCTTGGGGCTCTGCCATTTTCTGGGCAGAGCCTTCTAACCCTAGACCTTCTGAGAGCTGGGGAAGGTGAGTACTTCCAGCCACTGTTTGGCTTCTCACTGAGAGCTCTTGAGAGCACCAATCTCCTTTGCCACCAGATGGCCTCCTGTGGCCATGGTGGATGGTGACCTGAGGGACTGTGTCTGTCTTCAGCTTGCACCTACCTGCCTTGCACAGAACAGGCAAGACTGACTGCCCTAGAGAGCTGTTGCTCTTCACCATGTCTCTTTCTCCTCCAGATGTCGTGACAAAGTACAGTAACTTTGTCAGCTTCCCTCTGTACCTTAACGGAAGGAGGATTAACACCTTGCAGGTGAGGCCCTACGCTGCCTATGCGACTCAGGCAGCTGCAGAAACCCTCTCAAGCATCTAGAGCGAGAGATGAATATAAGAGACATTTCTTAGAATCACAGGAGACAAGAGCTAGGACTACAGACGGCTTTCCTTGAAGTATGAGTCACATATCACAGTTGTGTCTTGTCTCCCCTCCCCCTCCCTCCCATTAGAGAGTGGTAATTGTGTTATACAGCCATTTTAGAACACTTCCAGCATCCTGGAAAGCAGGCCTGTCCCCACTACAGTTCTCATCCCCAGACCTTCCTTACAACCACAATCAACTTTATTTGTCTGGATTTGCCTAATTTGGGCATTGTATATCAGTCTAGCAGCCGTAGCCATGTTTTTTCTTGTGTTGAGTAGTATTTCATCTCATGGACAGACCCTATGTATTGGCTT
Organism: Sigmodon hispidus; assembly: GCA_004025045.1. Classification (NCBI taxonomy): domain Eukaryota; kingdom Metazoa; phylum Chordata; class Mammalia; order Rodentia; family Cricetidae; genus Sigmodon; species Sigmodon hispidus. Next base: position 7,560 of record PVIH01000630.1, read on the forward strand.
GCCTGTTGTCTCTGCTGATTATATTCCTGTCTGGTCCCCTGGTTAGTCCTTCCCAGCCTGCACCAGTGTGGGGTCTATGGGTCTATGGCCTATGCAGTGATTCAGAAACATGTTTTGAACATGACATTTCCCCTTTGATATTAATCTTCAGGCCATCTGGATGATGGACCCAAAGGACATCAGCGAGTTGCAGCATGAGGAATTCTACCGTTACATTGCTCAGGCTCATGACAAACCCCGCTTCACTTTGCACTATAAGACGGATGCACCACTCAACATCCGCAGCATTTTCTATGTGCCAGAGATGGTGAGGTGCTTGGCTGTTCACAACATAGATCTGGGTCTGGGACTAACTCAGACAGGGGTTCCCTTGGAAGCGTAGTGTATATTTGACATTGTGCAGGGTTGAGGTATCTGCAAGCTGCTGCTCCTCCCTCTTCTGCTCTGCCTCACTGGCTTACAACAGCAGCTCTGCCAAATCCACAGTGCAGAGGCCTAGTCGAGTTCTACTATCCTGCCTTCCCTCAACAGACCCTGGCAGCATTCGGTTCATATTGCTCTCCAGGAAAGAACTGGGCTGGTGAGGTTTCCAGCAAGACCCTTGGCATCCATGGATTAGCAGAAATGCCGAGTCTTGGTTCACTGAGCAGTGCTTCTAAATCAGTTCACACTGCACCTGCAGCCAGTGCTAAGGCAGAGTGGTGTCTCTAAGAGGGCAGCTAACAGAGTTTTGGCTTTGTGATCCCAGTGTGAGTGCTGCCAGCTCACAGTCAGTGCCTCAGTAGACCAGTGAGGCTACAGGCTAGAGGATTAATGCCCAAGCTCCAGCTCCCTGTCTTCATGTGTCAAAAGATGTTCCTGTTTCCCACAATTGTTTTAAAAAATCTAAAACCCATGGCCAGGCTGTGTCTTGCTATGATGGTGAGGAAGCTCATGTTGACTTTGGCCTGGAGGCTGGTTTACTGGTTCTGACTCCTAAGTCACATGTGCCTGGGAGATAGAAGACTTGTTTGGTGTCCTCTCTGTTGGGTGCGCCAGAGCACTTATGGAGCCCAGCAGAGCTGACACACGTGAGGAATAGGTACATTCTTCCTCTCACCTTGGCCTTGTTTACCCTGGGGCTCATCATCTGTGTGCCTAGGGAGGTATTGGCTCTCTGCCATGCTCTCCTCAATCCAGCCTTCCCTCTTTCTGGAGGATTCTGCTGTTACTACCTGATCATATTCTTTTTTTCTTCCAGAAACCATCCATGTTTGACGTGAGCAGGGAGCTGGGCTCCAGTGTGGCACTGTACAGCCGCAAAGTCCTTATCCAGACCAAGGCTACAGATATCCTGCCCAAGTGGCTGCGCTTTGTTCGAGGTACTATTGCTGCCACCAAAGCTCTGGTGTGGACCCCGAGTTCCTGAGTGTCATGGTCATACGTCCTTATGCTGCACACTGGCTGCTCTTCCTGAGGACCTGGGTTCAGTTCCCAGCACTCACATAGCAGCTCACAACTGTCTGTATCTCCAGGAGTGTGAGATACAGTGCAGGCAAAACACCAATACAAAGTAAATTAGAAGAAGGAGACGGAGGAGGAGGAGGAGGAGGAGGAGGAGAAGAAGAAGAAATTTGGCTTGAATTTCAGATTTATGCCTGAGTTATGCTGAGTCTGAGATTACAGTTCCATACAGAGCTCAGCATTCACTTTGATAGCACAAAGACCAATACCGTTCATGATAGTTAGAAGCTTCTTCTTTTGAGATAGTCTTCTATGTAGCTTGGGTCTCAGTCTCCCGAGTTCTGAGATCACACACTAGCTTAGTTAGTCCTAAGCTGAATGCCAGGATGTGTTTGCTGTGTGCCCCAGCAGGCACCACCCCCGGCACAGGCAGCCCTGCCCTGTGATGGTGCTCCCTGGGACTGCTGTCCTTTTCTGCACCACCGTGAGCAGGACAGAGGAGCCCCTACCTGCCCCTCTTTAACCACTCATGGCTCACAGGAGGCCAGACAGTGAGGAGAAGCCAATTGAGAATGTGAAGACCTCAGGTAATGATGGTCGAGCTCCTGTGTGTACAGGGGTTCTGATGTTCCCTGTCTCCTCCCTCAGGTGTGGTGGACAGTGAGGACATCCCCCTGAACCTCAGCCGAGAGCTCCTGCAGGAGAGCACGCTCATCCGGTAAGCCTGGCCAGGACTGGTGTGGCATGCTCACATTCTGCTGTCCTTTACTTGCTTCTACCCTTCTGCCCAGGTGTAGCTGCTGGGAGCCAGGAACGGAGGAAGAGAGGCCTGAGGTCAGGGTCCCTCCATGACCTGTCTGCCTAGGTGTCCTGACTTCTGAGCTGTTCTGTTGAGCTATCCATTCTGTGCTCAGGAAGAATTTGGGATTGAGCCTAGAAGTGGTGGGGCAGGCTGGGCTGTACTGCTGGGTGCCTCAGCTTTCCCTTTGTCACAGGTGCTCAGGTAATGTTTTGGAAAGCACTTGTAACAGCTGTACAGTAGGCATATATTATTTACCCAGGCTCTTAGGGTAGAACACAAGTTACTTTTCCCATTAAATACAAGTGTGTAATGAATGAAGAAAGAACCTGGTCCTTTTTCTCAGCCCACTTTGGTGCAGCTCAGAGCCACATGATGGTGCTTTCTCATTGCTGATGGTGAAAGTGTGGTGTTAAATGAACAGGCACAGGTTCTGAATGTGGGCGGCTCCTAAAGGGTGAGAAATACACTGCTGCCCTGCTATTCACTAATCAAGAAGGTGATGGTCTGAGATGGTCCCAGCTCTGCCCCATCCCACCGTCCAGCCTAGGGATGGCAGAGTTGGGGAGATTCTAGGCACCATGTGCTAGAATTGGATAAGGCAGGGATGACCGTAGAACCAAGCTTAGAGCTGCTTTGGGTCTGGGAGGCTCTTCTGAAAGCAGGAGCCCAGGCCTGAGGCTTGTGTGGAGACACAGCTCTTAGAATCCTGGGAGCTGAGGTTGCTTTCGTTCCCCAGTCTGACGGAGCAGCCATACTCATCCTCCACCTCAAGCTGTTCGACGCTGAGGCACTCTTTCCTTTGGTGGCAGTTCTTGTGGCATCAAGCCAGTCTTAGGTGTGGCCCTGCATTTGGAAATGTGTGACTCCCAGGAAAGAAAGGTTGGCCCTGTGGGTGGAGCAGGCTTGACTTGTCCCTTGATTGGTGCTGTTTTTTTTGACACTGGGGTACAGGGGTGTCTTTCAGACTTCTCTCCAATTGATGACTCTTGCTCATTCTCAGTGAGTGTCTCACACACACACACATACACATTATTGGTTTGGGGAGGATTACTTTGTTTATTCTTCTGTTTCTGTTTTTACAGTGCTATTGCCAGGAAATTGTTCCACCTCTTAGTTACTTTCCCAAATCCCAAATACTTGTTTTAGAAGAATGTAGAACTAATCTTCAGCAAATTTTCAGTATTTTATTTACTTAGGAGATTTTTAGGTGGTGTTTGGATTAAACCACAGGATTCATACATGCTAGACAACCCCTTTCTGTGGTATTCAATAGTATTTTTAAAGGCTTTGCCACTGTGGACTGGTAACTTTTGTAGTCAGGGAACAATCTTTTTCCACCAGGGTGTATTGTATTCCTCTACTACTCTGGTTTGGAACTGCCTTTGTGCTAACTCCTGCCCCTTCTAAAAGCCTGACTGTGTCCCCTTTGCTGGCCCAGGCACACCAGGCCTTGAGATTCATGTTTTATCACAGCAATAGAAAACCTAAGACAGTGGCCATCCTTTATTAGAGCACACCACTGTATACTTGACCCTGCCACCACTAATAAAACTGCTTTAGTCCTTTATGTGATAATGCATTAAAATATCCTGACTACAGAATCTTATTTTGCCAAATTACACAGAGTGCATGTTATCTGCTCAGTATGTCTCAGGTTATGTGTGTATAATGCATACAGTACTGACCTAAATATGAGGAGCTCTGTGGTGTAGGTGCAACTTTTGCATGCATACATGCTGTGCTGTAACTTAACCCTACTGGGCTTTTCCTGGTTTTGGTTTTTTGGGGGGTGGGGATTGTTTGATTGTTAGTTTTGTTTTTAAGACAGGGTTTCTCTGTGTTACAGCTCTGGCTGTCCTGGGACCAGGCTGGCCTGCCTGTCTCTGCCTCCCGAGCCCTGCTGTGATCAAAAAGCATTCGCCACCATCTCCCAGCTTGTATTGTTTTCTAACTCAGACATTTCTTCCTGTCTCTAGGATTGTTAGATGGCAGTTTTTGGTGGCTTCAGCAGTGCATGATTTGTTTTAACCCTGAGCCTGGTCATAAATGTTTTGTCCTGTTCTACAGTAGAAGTCACCCTCCTTATTTCTGATGTGTGGTTCCTGCTGGTGCTCAGGGTAGACACCTTTTCAGGATGTCCACTGCTGGTTGTCCTGTTCACATCCTGCAGGGTGCTTCACATTTTGGGGCAGCGCAGGGTCCCTTTTGTTCTATAGCTTCTGTTTGGCTCCAGAAGTGCTGCTGTGCCTGTTCCTTCTGTTTCTGGTTCGAGGTGCACTTCTTATGACCCCATAGCCCTTACTGTACAGAAAGCCCTGTTCATAGTCGGTAACTTCTGTTCTGTAGGAAACTCCGGGATGTTCTACAGCAGAGACTGATCAAGTTCTTCCTTGACCAGAGTAAAAAAGATGCTGAAAAATATGCCAAGTTTTTTGAAGATTATGGCTTGTTCATGAGGGAGGGCATTGTGACCACTGCAGAGCAAGACATCAAGGTAGGCTGATTTTCTGTGCTCTTGGTCAGCCTTGGTCCTATTACAATGGAAGCTGGCGGAGGCTCTCCTGGAGCTGGCAGTAAGGCAGGTGGGCACCTGCCCTCTGCTGCCTTGGGTCAGCAACCAGAACAGAGCATATGTCCTTTACTATGTCAGTCAACCTCAAGTGACTAACGGAAAACCTGACAAAAGCAACTTAATTATAGATTATCTGCTCTTGGTTACAGAGGTTTTATTTGGGTGCAGAGGGGAGAAAGTGGCTGGAGCTGAGACAGAATTTCAGTGTTTTCTGACTCTATTTTCTCCTATTTTTACCCAGGCCCCCAATCTATGGGATGGTCCCACCATCCCCAGGACGAGTGCTTCCCTCAGTTAATCGTGGCTCCTTCAAGTTGATTTGTTAGTGAAGGAGCTTAGCAGGGATGGAGAGCTTAGGCCTGTCAAAGCTGTTGGGACCCTTTGGTGCTGAGTGAGAAACACCCTCTCAGACTTGCCCAGACGTGTGCTCTTAGCTGTAAAGCCAAGCCTCTAGTCTCTTGACACCCTGGCCCCAGCAGCTGCCAGGATGAGGGGTGTTGTGAGTTCAAGGAGAATCCAGAAAAGCAGGGCTAAGGATGGGGTATAGTTATTTAGCTATATTTTTTCTTTTCTTTTTATCTTTGTTTGGTTTTTCAAGATAGGGTTTCTCTGTATAGCCCTAGCCTGGCTATCCTGGAACTCTCTGTATAGGCTAGGCTGGCCTTGAACTCACAAAGACCCACTGGCTTCTGACTCCCAAGTGCTGGATTATAGGTGTGCACCACCACCAACTGGCTCAGCCTGCTTTCTTATACAACTCAGGACCACTTGCCCGTGGTTGACACCACCCCACAGTGGCCTGGGCCCTCTCACACAATCATTAAGGAAGAAAATGCCCCACAGACTTGCCTACAGGCCAGTCTTATGGAGACATTGTCTCAATTGGAAGTCTTTTCCAAATGACTGTAACTTAATTCAAGTTAACAAAAAACCTAGCCAGTAGAGTCCTTAATACCACCATTGGAGCCAGGAAATTAGCTAAGTGCTGAAAAATGGTACATTTGTTTCTAAACAGAAGTATTACTTGCATACTATAAAAATCCATCAATGTCACTGCCCTAAAGGCAATACACAGCTCATTGGTATATAGGTGCCAAGGAGGGCTCCATGACTCTTCTGGGCCTTTTTCCCACCAGATTGTCAATGAGTCTACTTAAGATCTCCACTTGTAACTTTTAATCCCAGCACTCAGGAGGCAGCAGCAGGGGAATCTCAGAATTTGAAGTCTACAGAGTGAGTTCCAGGACAGCCAGGGCTACACAGAGAAACCCTGTCTCAAAAAACCAATAAAAAGAAAAAAGGAAAGAGTGACTTCAGGCTAAGGATCTAGCTCAATGGTAGATGCTTAACTGGGGTAAGGAGGGAGGGAGGGAGGATGGGAGGGAGGGAGGATGGGAGGGAGGGAGGGAGGTAGGTTTATCCAGAAAGGAAACTCTGTGCTCTCTCTCCCTTCCTTCCCTCACCACCTCATTCCTCACTTACTATATAGCCAAGGACACCCTTCAGCTTCTGCCCCTCCTGCTGGGACTCACCTGCTATGGTGCCTGATTTATGTAGTGCTGGGAATCAAATCCTAGGCTTCCTGCATGCTACACCCTACCAACTGAGTCACAACCCCAGCCACCCAAAACCAAAAGAACACCAAACCTTTACTTGTTACTTGTCAATCACTGTAAGGGAAACATTGATTTTCACTCATTGACCTTTGCCTTTGCTATCAGGGGCTTTGGTGAGGCATTAGAGAAGGGAGGGAATTAGAAGCAATCGAGAGGGGAGGGGTCTGTAGACAAATGTACCCTAAAGGACACACCTTCAATGAGTCTGCCAACTAGACCCCAGGCCTAAGATCCCCAACTTCCTACTGCCCTCTTTAGCCATGAACTTACCTGTATGCCAGAGCCTTGTGATTCAGTCATCTCTCAAGGCCTTGACTGTGAGAACTGCGGCTTTGGGCACCAAGCTCACGAGCCCTTGGGGGCATTTATGATCCAGTGTGTGATGCCAGTCATTCTCATTGGTCTCAGTTTTCAAGATTTATTCATTTATCTATGCAGGTACACCCATGAAGGCCAGAGAGTGTCAGGTGGCCTCCTAAAGTTGGAGCTTATATTTTCTCTGCTCAGTTGGAAGCCAAAAAGCTCACCTTGGAGCTGGGGTTCCATGTGTCTGAGATACCTGATTGTGTGAGTGCTGGAATCTAAATTCCAACCTTTGTGAAGACCATGCAGTAGCTCCTGGTACCATTAGTTTTTTTCCCATGTCCTGTTGCCACTTGTAGCCAACAGCATGTGATGACATTCTCCAGGCCAGGACCTCTAGCTGTGTTTGTACAGTAAGAGCCACGTGCTTCTTGATATGGATGTGGCTGCACCTTGCCTTTATCTGCCTCTGTCCACTTTGAGTTCAAGGATAGCGTGTTCATTTGGATCTGTCCCCGATGGCTCTTCTCGTTGTCAAAGGTGACAATGGCTTAGATAAGGTAGCAATCCAACCGGGCAGCTCTGGGGAACCTGCCTTACCGCTTGCTTTTGTTCTTTATGGCCCATATGGACTGCATTGGTCATAATCTGTGTCCTGTTCCCATAAGACCCTTGGCTTTGCCATATACTCCAGAACTCCGTGAGTACTCGTGGCTCTGTAGGAGCCTGGGGATTGTGGAATTTTTGTGTCCAGTTGTCACTGAGGACAGAGAGAAGATAGTAGTGTCTGCCAAGAATGAGGCTGGTAACCGTGAAACAGTTCGCTCAGCTCTTCTAGATTAAAAGGTTCTTCTGTGGTTCTTTATGTCTTCAGTGGGGCTCATGGGCCTGTCTGAAACTCTTAAGTTCACTTTCATGTCTGGGGGACAGGCCAAAGAGGTAGAAAACTGTGGGCTTCACCAATGTCAGAGATGTGGATGGTGCTCAGACCTTGACTCTGGGGTAAAGGAGTGATTTACCCCCATGTCTGCAGGAGGACATCGCGAAACTGCTACGGTACGAGTCCTCAACCCTCCCTGCTGGGCAGCTGACCAGTTTATCAGACTATGCCAGCCGAATGCAGGCTGGCACCCGCAACATCTATTACCTGTGTGCCCCTAATCGTCACCTGGCTGAGCATTCGCCATACTACGAGGCCATGAAGCAGAAACACACTGAGGTGGGTGGGCTCCCACCTGCAGCCTGACCAAGGATGGTATCTTAGAGGGTCTGAGCTCTGAGGGAAGGGCTTGAACTCCTAGCTCTGTGGGAGAAAATGACTGGATATGTTTAAGGCCCTGTAGGCTGTGTGGTGTAAGGCAGTGCCCGGGTCTGTGATGTGGCTGTCATTAGGCAGATGATAATGTGTATATTGCCAAGACAGCCAGAGCCTCAGTGTCTGCAGTGTCCCCTCTGCACTGTGGTTAATAGGCCTGCACGCCCACAGGTGCTCTTCTGCTACGAGCAGTTTGATGAGCTTACTTTGCTGCACTTGCGGGAGTTTGACAAGAAGAAGCTCATCTCTGTGGAGACAGACATCGTTGTTGACCACTACAAGGAGGAAAAGTTTGAGGACACATCTTCAGGTGGACTCCCATCTCTCCGCAGGGCACGGTCCCGTGTGAATGTTGGGCAGGAGACCGCCAGTTGTCCCACGGGGCCATCTTGACCCTCTTATGAACACAGAGCATTCTCTTTCATTTGAATTTTTGAAGCCCTAAACATATTACGGGGGACAGAGACAACAACCACGCGTGTTTTCAAGGTTTCTGTGCCAGTGAAAGGCATCTGTCCCTAGTTCCTGGTGAGGTGGTGTGACTGGAGATAGTTCAGGACTGTGCTTAGTGGAGCCCACAAAGTGAGACAGTGGTTAGTGGCCCCTGGACTGACTGACTTGTCTTGTACAGCTGGTGAACGTCTGTCTGAAAAGGAAACAGAAGAACTGATGGCTTGGATGAGAAACGCACTGGGGTCTCGTGTCACCAACGTGAAGGTAAAGCCTCCTAGCAGGTTCTGTGGAACCTGGTGCCTCTCAGAGCCTGACTGCAGTTGTGAGATGCCAGTCTGGTGGGGTCCACAGGAGGGCACTGAAGCCAGGGTGGAGACCCGACCAGGCCAGCATCTCACCATCAAAGTTTTGTCTTGCCTGGCACTGTCATTCTCTCAAGTCTGTAAGTCTGTTCTGTCGGGTCTAGGCCTCAGGGCAGGTGCTTCTGAAAAGCCACCTTTGCCTCCTCTTGCCTTACTCTCCTGAGAACCTCACTCTAACACAAGGTTTGTGTCTGCTGTCATGAAGAGGCCTCACTTGAACTCTTCCTCTTCACAAAGGAGGGTCTTCTAGCTACTAGGGAGAAGAATCAGAGCTAGTCCAAGTTCATGCCCCTTGAACATCTGTCTGTGATCTTTGTCATCATAGCCTGAACAAATTCCTGGAGCAGATGATAAAGAAGCAAGTCCACCATAGGGCCAGCCTGCCTTCTACCCAGTGGCCTGGTTAAATTCATCCTGTATTAGACCTTGTCAGCCCTGGGACCCTCAGTTCTGGGTTCTTCCCCATCCTGGGCCTTGGTTACAGGTGACGTTCCGCCTGGACACCCACCCTGCCATGGTGACCGTGCTGGAGATGGGGGCTGCTCGGCACTTTCTGCGCATGCAGCAGCTGGCCAAGACCCAGGAGGAGCGTGCTCAACTACTACAGCCTACTCTGGAGATCAACCCCAGGTATGTCCAGGCTCAAGCTCGCACCTGTCACGGCCTCCTACATAGGATCTTCTATCTGGAGAGCATTTTTAAAAGTCTGGATGTAAAGCTTGTGTGCCATCTAAGGATGGCTCTAAGCAAAGCTTGGAGTTAAGCAGAAGTTCAATGGTGCACACTGGAAGCTTAAACAGAACATTGATGATCTCATTTGTTTCCCATTTCCCCACAAGAATTCTGTTTCCATGAGTTAATTGACACTTTCTCACTCTGCTTGCTGTGATTTTTGTTTTGCAGTCTCTGTACCCCTAAAGCCACTTTTTTTTAATATTTTTTTTTTATTTTATGTGAATTGGTGTTTTGCCTGCATGTATAACTGTGTACGAGTGTCAGATCTTGGAATTACAGACAGTTGTTAGCTGCCATGTGGATGCTGGGAATCGAACTCAGGTCCTCCAAAACAGTCAGTGCTCTTAACCACTGAGCCATCTCTAGCCCCCTCCTCCCCCAAAAGCCACTTGTGGCAGTTGCCATTTTTTAACTTTATGGGGATGGATCTTAGTCCACAAGCAGAGTTGCTGTCTTTAACTAACGCTCACTGTGTGGATCCACTGCAGGACAGTTTACTTAGTTAGGCATTTGTGTGACTTGCAGTTTGAAGCTATTGGGAACAGGCTTGCCATGAGCACATGCTTCTCTAGGTTGTACAGTGTAGCTGCATTGGCCTGTCCCACAGAGTTCCCAGTCTGTACACTCCTTACATTCATTGACCTGCCTTAGAACCTGCCTCCTCAGACTTCTCCCTACTGGCTTCTCTTTGTCAGTGTTCATTTGTAGTTAGTTTGTGTGAGACAGTCTCACCATGTAGCTTTGACCATCCTGGAGCTTGCTATGTAGACCAGGCTGGCCTCAAACTCACAGGGATAGAGCTCTGCCTTCCTTTGCTTCCTGAGTGCTGATATTAAAGTGTATACCACCATGCTTTAGTCTCAGATATCTGTTATTTTAAGTTATCTTTTGATGATAGAAAGATCTTAATTTTATTATAATCAAATTTATAAATTTTAGCTGCTTTAGGGTTTCTTTGGAATCAGCTCTTCCTAAAAAGCTCTATCATTTAGGGTTAATTGGGATTTGGTTTGTTTGTTTGCTTTTAGTTTTTTGAGACAGGGTTTTTTTTCTATGTACCCCTGGTTATCCTGGAATTCACTTTGTAGACCAGGCTGGCCTCAAACTCAAGAGATCCACTTGTCTCTGCCTCCTGAGTGTCGGAATTAAAGGCTGCACCACCACGCCTGGTGATACTGACACTCTTATAGTGATTGATGTCTGGGTGACCTCTAGAATCTGCATTTTTTCATGCTAGATAGATATATTGTAGTTTTTAGTGTCATAATAATCATAGCATAACTGCAGAAGCTCTGGGTTAGTGATAATCAGCTTGAGCTGGCTTTCCTCTTGGTTTCCATGATGTAGGCACACACTCATAAAGAAACTCAGTCAGCTGAGAGAGAGTGAGCCGGAGCTGGCCCAACTGCTGGTGGATCAGGTGAGGAGGACTGACCTTGTTTCTTTGTCTGTCTTTGTGTAGGAAACTCTTCTCTTCCTAGGGGTCACATGTAGGTCAGACTGGACTTGAACCCCGTCCTGATTTTACTGTCCCTTCCCTCCATTTCAGATCTATGAGAATGCCATGATAGCAGCAGGACTCATCGATGACCCCCGGCCTATGGTAGGCCGCCTGAATGACCTTTTGGTCAAGGCCCTGGAGAGACACTGACAGCCCAGGTCTTCTCAGGTGACAGACAGACAGAGCTGCCTGGGGAGGAAGGACTTGATACACAGATACCACCAATTGCCCAAGCTCAGCTTTATTTACCTCAATTAAACAGTATTCCTAGTCTATATGGTAGATGGTCTATCTGTTCTGAGAAAGTAGAGTGCTGCAGTACCATACATGTCTGGCTGTACAGTTGGAATCTTCCTCACCAGAAGCATATGGCTGTGCTGCTTGATGATATCAGGTTTTCTTGAGTGTCACCTCCACTGGGTAATGGTCACTGATGGCTTCAGCCTACAGAGGTGGGAAGATGGGGAGGGCATGGGGCCAGACCAAGCTCCTCCGTACTAGAGAGGGTAAGCAGGTAGAAAGCCTGCTGTTCCTGCACTAAACCACCTCCACCTACATCTCATGTGGGAAGCAGGAGCAATGTCGGGAATCAGCCAAGTGAGCTCTTGCTTGGCCTCAGGTTAGTTTTAACCACAGGAAGGAAGAACATACCAGCTGCTTGCTAAGTCCATATGCTGCTTGAAAGTCAAAGGGAGCAGCGGAGTTGGGAACAACGGCACCCTGAAGCAGAGCTCCAGCAACCACAATCCTGCAGGACATCAGAGGAGAAGGCTCCTTCACCCTCTTGTCCCACATGAAGTCTGAGGTCATGCTTTCTTGACCCTTGGGTCCAAACTTAGTTCACCATGAGCCTGCAGGGCCTAGCATGTGGGAGACACCCAGATGGGACCCCATCTACCTGCAGCTATTCTGACAAGAAACTAGGACCCTATGAACCTAAGTTTCTGCCTCATTTGAGTAAGAGACGGGGAGTGAAGGGCTGGTTGGCCATTGATTCTGAGACTGGACAAGCACATCCTGGCTGCTTACCTGTCATAGGCACAATTTGTGGATGTGACAGTGGTATCAGCATTGTCAGGGATCAGCCACTGGAAGATGGGGCTTGTCCGAAGGCGGATGGAAGACCATTGGGAATAACTGACATAGCTGCAGCCAGCATTGAAATCTCCCATCAACATGACATCCTACCAGGAAACATGCCTTTTGGTCCAGGGACAGACAGGGCCAGTAGAACCCATCATCCTCAGGATGGCCTCACCTCCAGGTCCCATTTTTGCCGGACATCCAGGTAAACATCATAGAGGGCATCAATCTCAGTCACAGCATCTGTCGGGGCTGCATGCAAGGGCACTATGGCAAACTCTCTAACCTCTGAGGATATAGCAGACATGCCAAGGACATGGTATCAGAGACCAACCTGGATTGTAGCTGGCCTGAGGATACACTGGCCCTCATGCAGGGCCTGGCTTAGCTGTGAAGCAGAGATAAAGAATATGTGACATCCCCCAGAGGATAGGTATTATCCTTGTAGTTGAATATAAATTGAGGGAGTTGGGGGTGGGGCGCAGCTTCTAGAGGTCTGGATGTGAGCTACAAGTTGTGTCTCCAGCTTGGCCTGGGCAGGGCTGGAAGTGGAGCACAGCAGCACTCACCAGTGAATGGGGAAAAGAACTTGACAATGGCCGGCTCTCTGCTGAAGGTATCATTTCCACAGGGCTCACAGCCATCATCATAGTAATAGCTGTCCTGAACAGACACCTGGTCATGCCTAAGAAGAGACCAGGAGGAGGTAACTTAGGGCTAGGATGACTCTCCAGCCTTGTGGAAACATGCTGTCCCGGGAACAGGACGGGCCAGGTGTATACATCCTCACCGAGACACAAGACTAACCAAGTCCTTGTCTTGTTACAAGCTGTGTGGGGCATCAGAATAGGTGCCACCCAGCCTTAACCTTATCCTGTGGCCCTGCACTCTTGCCCTGTAGTATATATTGCCACCCCTACTCTGTAAGGGCCTCCCAAGTGAAAGAGGGGTACCCTGGGCTTTCTAGACCACCCCCAGCCTTTGCAGTACAGATTGGGGTCCTATCTACAGCCCTGGGCTTGTATCCCCAGGCTTTGATAGCATAGAGCTTTACCTGTACAGGAAAAGGTACTGTTCCTTGTAGCTGTTGCGGCCCAGTGGCTTACTGACCACATACCGATAGGTGTCAGGTGTGTCCCTGGATAAAGGAAACCAAATGTCATTTAGGACCACAGAGGGAACCTCTTTGCAGCTGGTAACAGGGTTCCATCCATGGAACACAAAGGGAGTGAGGCTATTCCCCGTAAGTGGTTGTAATATACACACTGCAGGCCTGGGCACTGTCACCTACCGATTGAGCTCATCCAGTAGCTTCCCAACAGCTACCAGGTGGCTATCTCTGACCTCCTGGACAACAGCGATGTCATAGCGACTCAGGATCTGGGGGTAGGACCACAACAGCTTAGCAAGACAGGCTGGGTGGACAGTCATGCCACCAGCAACCCAGGGTATCAGACAGCCAGAGCTGCAGCTGCCTTTAGCTTGTACTCAGCCATGTGTCTGTCAGCCATGGACAATGTGACAGTGGCCTGGGCTGGCAGCTCTGACATCCCCCATGTACTGGTAAGGCCTGAGGTTCACTGACTTCTGTGGTTCTTAGGGAATCTGCCACCTCCCCAGGGGTCTGTGCTCCCAGGCATGGGCCACCCTAAACTTACTTTCACAATGTACTTAGAGATGGTGGCATTGGACATCTTAGTCTCCCCGAAAGAGCGGATGTTAAAGGCTGCAATTTTCAGAGTCACAGCCAGCTGCAGCAGGCTGACCAGGGTAAATAATACCCCCATCGGCCCTGTGTATCGCATCCTGTGAGATTGTGGGTGGTCAGGACAAAGAAGCAGTGACCCTGCCACCCTCATCCTAGTCTCAAGCCATCCTGTTCCCATGCTGTGCAAGACATCAGCTTTCTGTCTGCACCTCCTCCCACAGAAAAGACCCTCCCTGGGTTTCCTCTTTAACTCACCTGAAGGCTGGTCCTGGATTCAGTGGCAGCTTGAGATGGCTGTGGTCACTGGGGATAGCACTAGCCAGAACAGACCTGCTCTGTTGGTGAGGTGAGTTCCAAGTCTGCTCTGGGACTGGCTGGTGAACAAGGGGGGGTCACTTCACGGATGACCAAGCCTGATACTCACGGAGATGCCTGTGGAAATGATGAAAGTCCTGCCAAAAACCTGGAATATTTCAGTACTAATTTCTCTTAATTTTACTTTTAAAGGAAAGTTCCCATTACAAAATGTATAAAGGAAAAAACCAAAAAGCAGTGTGCAGTGACATACCTGCTAGCACTAGGTCGTGCCCAGGCAGTGCCAGCCTGCCCTGCCCTGCCAGTTTTAAAGGTTCAGGCAGTATGAAAGGTTCATGACCTCCCCAGGGCATATGTGTACCCTTCACCTGAGAGCACAGAACAATGGGGCTGCCTATGTGGCCATCCCTCTGGGGCCCTGGGCAGGCAGGCCAACAGCACATGCTGACTTCAACAGACATAGAACTTCCTTGCTGCTGTAAAAACTGCCTGATAATGATTGTGCATGGTTATCAGATGTGTACTAGTGTCCTTTGCCCATCTTGTCTTCACCACCAGGGATGGGCAGTGGGTGTGCTGGCTTATCTACTTGTATCTGGTCTAGGGGAACCTTAGAGTCACCTTGTAGCCAGAGGATGATTTCCAGACATGTTCTTGAGTTCCCGAGATGGTGCTCTGCTTGTGGCTTAGGACCGTCCCCTCACCTCCCAAGCAAGGCCAGGCACTGAAAATTCTTCCTGGGGGAACAAGCTCAGGAGAACCCCAATGTAGTTACAGTGCCTACATCCCCCCACTGTAACTCAAGGCAAGATTTGCAATTCTTGATAGCTCCTTTGTGTTCCTCTTCTGGGGCTGCTGTAACAAGCTACCACAGTCCATGAGACCTCTGTAGCCAGAGGTTCAAAACCTAGGTATTGTGTCTCACTTGAGGGGAAGACTCTTATCATTCTAACCTCCACCTTCATGATCATGTGACTGCTCTTGGGTCACTCACCCCTCTATTCCAGCTGTGGGGCTGCATTTAGGTTCCTCTCAAGTAAGGTCAGGACACTTTGCCATCTCACCACCCTTCATCACATCTGTGATGCTTTTTTCTTTTCTCCTTAAATTGTGAGTCCGTGTGCACATATGGAAGCCAGAGGTTGATAGAGGACATCCTCCATTGCTCTCTACCTTATTTTTTGAGACAGGATTTCTCACTGAATCAGAGCTCACTAAATTGGCTATAGCAGCTGGCCAGCAAGCTCCCAGAATCTCCCTATGTCTGCCTCCTAGTACTGGGATTACAAGCTGCCACGCTAATCTTACATGAGTGCTGTGTATTGGACTCCAGTCCTCACGCTTGTGGGTGGGTAAGTACTTCACCCATGGAGCCATCTTTCAAGCTCCCAGGATATATATATATATATATTTTTTTTTTTTTTGCCAAGTATTAGGATGTGAGCATGTTTTAGGGTGCCATCATTTACCCCTCCATCAGAAGCTCTATGCAGGAGGGCTGTTGGCTCTCCAAGGACAACACTACCATGTTACAGACAGAACCTTCCTTGGGAAGGAAAAGCTTGTATACCCAGGGAGAGGTGAAGTGGGATATTAGAGTGGGCAGCTGTATGAAGTTGGATGTATCCCAGAGCAGAGCAACCTGGAGGCCAGGAGTCCGAAAAGCTGTCAGCAAAGTATAGCAGATCTGCCAGCTGGCCAGGGCACCTGGCATGTAGGACTAGAAGGAATTAATAAGAGTACAAAGGTCAAGACACCTCCCGGAGACCAGTGTCCCAGGGGCACTGATGCTCATCTCCTGTGTCTGTCATGTGGGCAAGTCTCAGAGATGGAATCACTCACCTGCCCATCACAATTCTTTTGTTAAAACAGGATCTTGTATAGCTCATGTGTAGGTAGCCCAAGACAATCTTCATCTTCTGATTCTCCTGCCTCCACCTTGTACATTCTGGGATCTGTGCTGGTTATGAAGAGCAGGGTAGCAACTATGATCCAGCCCCATTTGACTCTTCAGAAGGATGCATTACCGTGCTTCAGCTCTCAGCCTGAGACTAGCACAGACTCAAGTGCCACCACCCAGGTCCCACACACCCAGCATGGCTGCTGTGGCACCTGGTGGCTCAACACAGCTCATATTTCTCTACCTTATTCACACATCTGAGAGCCTAATGTCCGGAATGGGAGCAGGCCTAGGGGGGCAGCCAATGTGCACAGAAAGGTGGCTAGGACCAGTAAGATCCGGCCTGTGTGGCTCTCAGTATGGGGCCCCACCCCCTCTGACTCTCAGCATATGGAAGGTAGCTAAGGGTACTGGCTAAGCTGTTACCCACTCTCTGCTCCTGGAAGCTCCTGGGTACCCCTACTATTCTTGCAGCCAGCAGAAAGGTTAACTTAGGCCTTAGGCAGCAGTGATCCCTGGGCACCAATTGCATGTGGTGACCCCCACAACAGGCTCCCTGAGCAGCTTAGCTTGGGTCTACCTGGGCTTGAGTCAGGACTGTTCACTTGGGATAAGGGTTTCTCTGCCTGCTCTGTGGTTTGAGGATCAGTTTACCCCTTTTAGAAGGGAAGAAGCCTCTGGGATGTTATACTGCCTCACTCACCTTTGTCTCCTGTGTTCTTCTATGTCAGCTAGAGATGTGTAGTTAGTGGCCTCAAAACTCAGCATGTACAATAATAGTTATTATCTCTCCTGTATATAGGTCTGTAGACCAGGTGGGATGTTTGTCTCTAGGACTGGACTAGAAGGACAAAAACAGAGGTGGACGCTCCACCAGATGCACATGGTATATGATGCTGTTACATCTGTATACTGTTTCTGCCGTGCTCAAGGTCAGCAGGAAGACATTTTTTCCATGCCAGAGCCCACTTTGGAGATGTCGGAATAGGCACCATAGAAGGTAGAAGCAGCTCAGTGTTTCTGGAATTTTCAGTCCATCAACAAGGATGTTTTGACAGCCAGCAGCTATGAGGAAAGCTGGCTGCTTTTTCAGATCAGGTGAGCATTTTTAAGGTCAGCCCTTAATCTACAATATTCTCCTTTTAAATTACTCTTATCACTGGTACCTAATGAGGAAACAGCAAATAACAATGGTTTATTGAAGTAGGAGCCAAGTCAAAGGATATGGGACAAATCCTCTTAAGCTCTGTGGCCAGAAACAACCCTGGTGGGGCCCATGCTGCACAGCCCTCCCTAGAGAAGGAACACAAAGTAACTCCAGTGAGCTCTCAGGCCAGGCATGTGAATGAAGAAAGTGGTGGTATCAGCATTTCTGTGCACCATGCTCAGTGCTGTTCAGACCCAACATGAGTGCTTTACTCCTTCCTAGTGTTCTGTGTCTGTCTGTGGTCCTCGGCCGTGGAAGTATTACAGAAGACAAGGGGGGGTAGTATCAGAGTCTCTAGCAAGCAGACATATCTCAGGAATAATTACGGTTAAAAGTGAGCTTACTGGAGGTCAGTGGTGGCCCACACCTTTAATCCCAGCACTCAGGAGGCAGAGGCAGATGGATCTCTTGAGTTTTAGGCCATGACATCTAGGGCTACACGAGAAACCCTGTCTCAGAAAACAAGAACAAAAAATTTAATAATAAAAATTCATTTTGCTTTTCCAAATGTTTACTATAAATTGTGAGGTCATAAATATGTTTGGGTTGCCTATTTAATAATACTTGTCAGTGATTTCCTTTGACCTAAAGGCCTTAGTGAATCTTCACTAAGTGTTGCCTGCACCGAGGAAGCCTGGGCAGCTTTGACCTAGTAAACTAGGGGTCATATATCCTGCCTTCCTTACTTCGTTCTCATTTGTATCATTTACAAGAGCTTGTTCCAGAAACTTCCTAAGAACTGTTGCCATACATTAAGCATTTTACTTGTATTTAAATACATGACTTTTGTACTGATAGAAGATCAGCAGTGGGGTGGACCAGTGGGTAAAAATGTTTGCACCCCAACCTGACAACCAGAGTTCAGCTTCTGGAACCACAGAAAGGTCTAGAAAAAAAGCTCTCTTTTGTGCACACATACATTGTAAGGAGAAGATGTCAGCAACCTCTGGGGAGTGGTAAGGAATGAATGTTTCTTCAAAACAAGATCCAAGACTCAGCAACTGACCCTACCATTCTCATAAGTGGTGCCACTGAGTACTACTATCTATAGGGAAAAGTCTCCCCACAGATAAGAGACAAGAAGGGAGAAGACTTTGAACCCCAGTTCTGCAATTCCCAGTAAGGGCTGAGGGTCAGGGGCCTCTGACATCACAGAAGACAATCAGTATTCTGTGCTTCCTTGTTAAAGGACACAGAAACATACCCAGACAACCTCGAGACTGAGCAGACCTCTGCCAGGAGTCTCTAACCCTGTGACACTGACATGAATGTGTTGGGTGCATTTGTAGCTGTCTTGGGATACATGCAGCCCATGGGATGCATGGTGGACGTACCTGTGACTATCTAATGCCAGCCTACAGCAAGCAGAGGAGATGGAACAGAGTGCCACCATGAAGACACAGCTGAACCAGGTTGGGAAAATAGTACCCACTGAGGGCAATATCACCAATAAATTTCATCAAAGAGAAATGGAAATAAGCTGATAACTGCAATGTTGACATTATTTAGATCCTGTAGAACAGTGATCTGTTGATCTTATAAACATTTAACAAACAATTTGAGACAAGTGACAAGCCTGGAGGCACAAGAGGATCAAATCCCAGGTGAGCCTGGGCTATACTGCGAGGAGTTCAGTACCAGCCTCAGTGCCTTAGAGAGACCCTGTCTCATAAAGATTTTTTTGAAAATTACTGATAGAATACTTACTTTCTAAGCATGTTCAAGGTTGTAGGTAACCCTCAACACACACAAAAGAGACAACCAAGTAGTTTTAAATTTAAATCCAATCCCTCTTGTATTCAAAATTAATCACAAATTTTAAAAGAATGGAGACCTAGTGAATGATAATCAAGTGTATGGCTTCCAGGTTTGGTTAATTGCACTGGGGTCACATAGTCAGCCACCGTGTGGCAGGATGGGGTTAGCAAGGTGTGCCCTGAGTCTGGGTGACAGATACATGAAGATCCTTGATTTCCATGGTCTAGACATATCAAAATTTTCCATGATTAATTTTTAAATTTTATATATCAAACTGGAAACTCTGAGGAAACCGAATCTGTGTTCCTGGGACATGGTCACTCATATTTGATTCAAAATAAACCTTTTTATTTCCTTAAAAAGGAAAAACACTGAGACATAAGCAAATACAGTGTGGCATCCAAAAATAGACTTGAAAGTGAAAACTCAAAATGATTTAACCCTGAGGTTTGCATCTCAGAGAGCTCTTTGGATAGAGAGGGGGAGAATCAGGAAAACAGTGAGCAGGTGAGTTCTGGGCACAAGGTGGGATGTAAAAGTTTGGTGACAGGGACTAGTGGCAAACTGATATGGACCATAGGGAAGGGAATTTCTTTTATTTATTTATTTATTTATTTATTTTATTTTATGTGAATTGGTGTTTTGCCTGCATGTATAACTGTGTAAGGGAGTCAGATATTGGAATTACAGACAGTTGTTAGCTGACATGTGGATGCTGGGAATCGAACTCAGGTTCTTCAGAAGAACAGTCAGTGCTCTTAACCACTGAGCCATCTCTCCAGCCTGGGGAAGGGAATTTCTTTTCTTTTTTTTTTTTTTTTAAACTTTTATTTTATTATTTTATTTATTTATTTGCCTGAACTGGAACTACAGACAGCTGTGAGCTGCCACGTGGGTGCTGGGAATCGAACCCGGGTCCTCTGGAAGAACAGAGGGTGCTCTCAACCGCTGAGCCATCTCTCCAGCCCCGGAAGGGAATTTCTTAATCAGTTGCTGTCACATCCAGACTCAGAGAGCTATTGGGTTAGAGGTAGTTTTGCCTACTCAGGAACTACTCTTGAGGTTTCCTGAGGCAGGGACCTTATCTCAGACCAATCAATACTGGGTGAGGAATGCCACCCTAACCTCCAGTCATAATGGATTCTAAGTGGTTCTCCCTGACCATCAATCATGGTGGCCCCACCTACTCAGATTTTCAAACCCCTGAGACCATCTACTCCCTGAACTTCTCCATATGCAGCCAGCTTTTCTACTTCTCCCTGAACATATAGACACTACACTAACTTTTTTTGCCAATTATCTAGGGCCTCCCTGCTTATCAGGACTCACCACACAGTCCACGGGGATCCCAGAACACCTCATAAATTTATAATCAGATTCTTTTTTTTTTTAATTTTTTTTTTGATTTATTTATTTATTATGCATACAGTTTTACAGAAGAGGGCGCCAGACCTCATCATAGATGGTTGTGAGCCACCATGTGGTTTTGCTGGGAATTGAACTCAGGACTTCTGGAAGAACAGTCAGTGCTCTTAACCTCTGAGCCATCTCTCCAGCCCCTATAATCAGATTCTTGATCACATTATTCTTCACCTTAGAATCTGTTGTCAGGTTTTCATTGTCCCTCCCATGAAATCTAATGCTTACCATGGCCTGTGGGATATTAGCTCAAAACTTTCCATTCAACCTTGAGAGCTGGGTCCTTTCTTGTCTTTCCAGTTTCGGTGTAGATGTGACCTTCTAGAGAAACTATACTCCCCCTGCATTCCCTACCCCAGCACAGCCCCACTCTCATGTTCTCATATCCCTTGTCACCTATCTAGGGTGATCAAGTTTTGCTCTTGCTTCCAGCCAGCTTCTGGGAACACCAGCTTCCTGGGGCAGAGACCATGTCTCTCCTGTCTGTGGAAATCTCTGGTGCCTTCAGCTAATCACCACAGACAAAGCTGTGGGAATGGCTAAGCAACAAGCTCACTCACTGCTCCTTCCAGAGCTCCTTGAAAAGCATCCTTTGTCTAAGGACCCTCCAGAGAAGCCCAGCAGGGAGCAATAGGGACACTCAAATATCACCTGCCACCAGAAGCTCCCAGGGTTTGGTAGCTGTGACAGCCACAGGGCCACTTCCTCTCAGGGTACTCCTGGGGTCAATGTGCACTGGTCCCATAGACATAGCATCCTGGGGACAAAGGCAGCATCCATGTCTTTGCCATGACATTGCTTTGTTCCCACAGCAGGCCCCAGGTAGTCCTAAGTTCAGCAAGCTGCCCTTAGCCTGGATCTAGTATGGGCTCACCAGCCCTGCTCACTGGAACGATGCCATTAACCCAGAGTGGAAAATTCCTCAGAATAACAGCACCTGGTTTGCTGAGCCCCACAGCTGCTGCACAGTTGCGCTTGGCCAGTCATGCTGAGTCCAGCATACAAGTGAGCAGGTTCAACTGTATGGAGCGTGAGACCAATGACACTCCCAGGCAGACCCTGCTGAGTCCCCACCCCCACCCACAGCCCTTGCTGCCACCACTACTGCCACTTTCCTGCCCTCTGCTTTTAGGGAACAAGTAAATGGAAATGTAGACAACTGCTCTAGAAGTCAGTGCCCTTGTAGAACTAAGGTCATGGGCAAGAAGAAAGCTCATGTTCCCAATGGGCACATACCATTGTGAAGGCATGGATTTATCTTTACAAAGCTTTGTTTCAGGAAAGGAGCATCTGGTGCCTGCCTGAAGGCAGGGCCCAGGTCTGGGAGTGTGCCTGACAGCCACTAGATTCAAAAGTTAGGTTCGCACTAAAAACTCAGCCAGCATATTCAGGGCTTGTGCTTGTGCCAGAAAGTTCAGCCAATAGCTACTGCACCCTATACTCCCTTTACCCAATCCTGAAATGCCAAGACGTGCAGCACCCGCTTACATAGGCTTTTCTTAAAAAAAAAAAACAAAAAAAAACCTCACCTCTGGGCTCAGGGCCGATAACCCTCCTCTACGCTAGAACAAAGGATTTTGACCCAGGTTCATTTGAACCTGTCCATAACAATAAACCCTCATGTGTTTGCATCAAGTCCAGCTCCCTGGTGGTCTTTGGGGGGGGGTCTCTCAACATGAGTACAACAACACAGTGCTGGACCTCTTAGGCATGCAATAGTACTGTAGGTGCTAATGTCACATTTATACCAGCCACTCTTTGCTCTTTGTAACAAAGGAGGCAAGATAGGCATGGTACAGGCAGTCTCACCTCAAGTATGTGGAGACTGGCTCCCCAGGTCCCCATTGCCTATGAGCCATCATGTTCTCTTCTCTTAATTATCTTTTCTCTGGGTTGGGGACATGTACACAAGACATATTTTCCAGGGTAACTTGTGGAAGATTCAATATTCCACAAGACCACAGTGAAATTTAGGACATTCATCTCCCAAGGCTTGCAACAGGAATCATCCCAACTCCCTACCATCACTAAGGTGGCCTAAATGGAGACCCACATAGCCCCATGCTCAGCCACAGGTCTAGTGGAGTTAAAGCAGAGTCCTGGCTGTGGAACAGGAAGGCACCCCTGGAGGAAAATGGGAAAGGCAGTTGCCCTGTGTCAACCACAAGATTGATTCACTCAACTCTGAGGAACAGCATCAGTTCTCCTGTTTTCTCACCATGCACCCACATCCACTCACCTAGCAAGGGTAGCATTCTGTACTCTCAACTTTGTGACTTGTGTGGAAGCACAGCTTCCCATCAGGGGTTTAACAGTTCTCCAGCTTAGGCAGGAACAGCAGAGTTCATGGGTGCTAGGGTAGGTCCAGCTTTTGGTCTTCTGGTCAACCCAAAGCCAAAGTTGGCTAGACATGTAGATTTGTTGGGCCTGTGGAGCTGCTGGGGCAAGGCAGCATCTCTGCCTTCAAGAACTCAATCAGAACAGCTCTTTTCCTTCTTGGACTCCTGGGAGGAGGCATTAATCCGTAGAGGCACTTCAGCTTACCAATGACACAGCAGCAGCAAGTTAGAAAGACAAGCTGGCGATGAGGCCACCACTGCTCTACAGACATCTTGATATTCCCATTTACATGGTGGCTGGTTATGGAAGAAGAAAATGGAGTATTAGGGTCAGTTATCTTGGCCAACAGGCATTACCCATTCTTTAATTTTTATCACAATCCTGACACACTGGCTCATTTGCTCTGTTTGCATTTGAGAGAGTGTGGATGACTGGAAGCAGAGGCATAAATGCTGTGGCAGTTTTCAACAGATCAGGATAAAAAGTTCCAAGAAGGGAAAATGAGCAAAGTGATCCTATGCCTTTAGCAGCTCTATCTGGAGAAGGTTCCAGACTTCAGTGTGGGAAGTGAGGGGGCCCCTGAATTCAGAAGACAGGGTTCGGGGCTGGAGCACCGTCTGCTCTTCCAGAGGACCCGGGTTCGATTCCCAGCACCCACATGGCAGCTCACAACTGTCTGTAGTTCCAGTTCCAGGCAAATAAATAAATAAATAAAATAAAGTTAAAAAAAAAAAAAAAAGAAGACAGGGTTCAGAGTTCAAAGTGGCTACAATTAACAGGGTAAAGTG
This sequence comes from Sigmodon hispidus, assembly GCA_004025045.1. Lineage (NCBI taxonomy): Eukaryota > Metazoa > Chordata > Mammalia > Rodentia > Cricetidae > Sigmodon > Sigmodon hispidus. The sequence goes on from PVIH01000630.1 coordinate 31,180, forward strand.
TTGGAGAGGAGGCTGGTACACAGATTAGGATTCCAGAATCAGGGTCGATAGAGGGCTCCCTTAGCCCACAGCTGGGACTTAACCATGCCTGTAAAACTACTTGAGAGTAAGAAAAAAGAAAAAAAAAGAGGGCCAGTTTTGTGTTTTGTTTTGTAAAGTAACAGATAAACAGTCTCCAGAGTCAAAATAAGATAAATAAACATTGAGTACCCACAAGCCCCTTACTAACAGAGGGGCATCACATTAGAAATACAGTAAATTAACTGTATACTCAAGGCAGCTATTTGACCAAGCTTACGAGCAAGTTGCTGAAGACCAAGGAACTGTGCTTTCCAGGAGAAAATCAAACACAGTTTACAGAAACATGACTTCATCACCAACAACTAACACACAGAAATCATTCAGTGTGTCAAACAACAGAGATTTCTTATAGAGAACTATTAAACATGAACAGAAAATTAATTAGGCAGAAACAGAAGAAAATGCCACAGAGCACCTCGGGATGGAAAGAGGTGCCAAGGGAAGGAGCTGGCAAAGGAGATGGCATCGCTCCCCACTGGATGGTGAAGACCCTTGACTGTTGCAGGCCATGGTTGGTGACTAAGAACTCCCTGCAAAGATGCTAACAAAATTAGCCAAAGGCTGACAATAGGAGTGGTGGGAAGACAAAGACACCCTGGTGTGGGTGAGGTTTACCCATTGGAATCCAATGTGAGATGATTATAGCCATCTGGGCTGTAACTCCCATCATGCCTATCAAATGATTCTGCCCCTTAGTCTACCCCCTATAGGATGAACAAGGCTGTTAAGATAGTCACCCACCACCATCCAAATAGTTTCTTCTCTTTTTTCTTAACCTTATTTATTTATTTAGTGAATATGCATGTGTTTGTTTGATGACTTGTACACCAAGGCATGCAGAGGCCAAAGGAAGGCAGCAGATCTCCTGGAATTGGAATTACAGCAGTTGTGAGCACTAGACATAGGGCTGAGAACCACATCTAGACCCTTTGGAAGCAGTAAGCTCTTACCAGCTCAACCATTACTCTTTATGTATTATTATTGTGTGTACAAGTGTGCATGGTACAGGCCTAGGGGCTCATGGTGGAGTGATTCTCTCCTTGCATCATGTGGATCCCAGGAGTTGAATCAGGCCATTAAACTTATGTGGCAAGAGTCTTTACCCACTGAACTAACTGGCCCTAGACTGTTTAATTGAACTCTGAATGTGTCAGAAGTCTCTGAGAAAGCCAAGAGTATTTCGGTTGACTGCAGCTTCTTTGCCTAGCTTGGCATAGAAGCTATTCCTCCTGCCTTAGGATAGGGTACACTTGTCTTTCCAATATCCAGGACACACTTCTATTTACTAAAGTCTCAATAAATTAGACTTTGTAATCTGGATATTGTGATACAAACCTATAATCCCAGCACTAAGAGGGTGAGGCTTTCCACAAGTGTGAGGCCAGCCCAGGCTGTATAGTATTGGGGTGGACACAGCTCCAAATCTAGACTTCTGTCTCAAACAAATAAAACAAATCAAACAAGACTGTGTAACCTTAATCCACCTCTTCTATCTTTGACAGGTTAGTTCTTACACACTAGGAACAGGGTTTCGAAAACACGGAACTTACCAGAAGCCAGCTGAGTCATATGGAGCATGCCTAAGGCAACCCCTGGACCCCACGTGCCAATCTGAATCAGAGGACAGCATTAACAAAGCACACAGAACCAAAACAAACTCTTTCTCCTCATGTGCCCTCCACTGATAAAGATTAGCCTCAGCAGGAGAGAAAGGCTTATATTTCCAGTAAGCAATGCAGGGAGCACTCAGAACTGAGAAGCAACAAACCAAGAATTGCTATTATAAATTTTCAGAGGAAACACAAACTAGAATCATAAAACACTTTTTTTTAAATAAAAAAATAAGATTTATTTATTGTGTATAGTGTTCTACCTGAATGTGTCCCTGCAGGCCAGAAGAGGGCACCAGATCTCATTACAGGTGGTTGTGAGCCACCATGTGGTTGAAGGGGCTTGAATTCAGTACCTCAGGAAAAGCAGAGCCTGCTGTTAACTGCGGAGCCATCTCTGCAGCCCCATAAAACACTTTTTAAAAATTACTAAAAGCGAGAGAGAAGGACGTCCATCTTCGAGTCTGAGCGCCTGTAGTATTGATTACCCGGGAGCGAATTAAAAATGGGTGATGTTGAGAAAGGCAAGAAGATTTTTGTTCAGTAGAGTGCCTAATGCCACACTGTGGAAAAGGGAGGCAAGCATAAGACTGGACCAAATCTCCATGGTCTGTTTGGGAGGAAAACAGGTCAGGCCACTGGATTCTCATACATGGATGCGAACAAGAACAAAGGCATCCCCTGGGGAGAGGATACCCTGATGGAGTATTTGGAGAATCCCAAGAAGTACATCCCTGGGGAAAAAATGATCTTCTCTGGAATTAAGAAGAAGGGAGAAAGGGCAGACCTAATAGCTTATCTTAAAAAGGCTACTAGTGAGTGGTTCCACTGCCTTATTTATTACAAATGTCTCTTGGCTTTTAACGTGTACCATAATTTAATTCATACACCAAAATTTAGATCATAAATGACTAACAATGTTTTTGTTGGATGGTCCTGATTTAAGTAAAACTGACTTGTAGAAAAGTGAATATGATCTTTTTTTTTTTTTTTTTTAAACTTTATTTTATTTATTTATTTGCCTTGGTGTTTGCCTGGAACTGGAACTACAGACAGTTGTTAGCTGCCATGTGGGTGCTGGGAATCGA